>SJYO01022710.1:553084-742148 GCA_006410555.1 Capra ibex | reverse complement strand
ACCTTACACTTCAGTTCACCCGGAATCTTTCGTAGTGATACTTGTTTCGATCACCTCCACTACCTTAAGGTCAACTCGATAAAGTTTAGGACTTTCTACTACGACACTTTCACGAAGTGAGTTATACGGTCGTTTAAACCTTTTGAGTCGTCACCGGTGTCCTGACCTTTTCCAGTCAAAAGTAAGGTTAAGGTTTCTTTCCGTTACGTTTTCTTACGAGTTTGATGACGTGTCAACGTGAGTAGAGTGTACGATCATTTCATTACGAG
This sequence comes from Capra ibex, assembly GCA_006410555.1. NCBI lineage: Eukaryota > Metazoa > Chordata > Mammalia > Artiodactyla > Bovidae > Capra > Capra ibex. The sequence goes on along the minus strand of SJYO01022710.1, from coordinate 741,879 downwards.
TTTAAGAGGTTCGGTCCGAAGTCGTTATGTACTTACCACTTGAGGGACTACAAGTTCGACCAAAATCTTTTCCGTCTACTTGGTCTCTAGTTTAACGGTTGTAGGTGACCTAGTACCTTTTTAGTCTCTCAAGGTCTTTTTATGGATAAAGACGAAATAACTGATACGGTTTCGGAAACTGACACACCTAGTGTTATTTGACACCTTTTAAGACTTTCTCTACCCTTATGGTCTGGTGAATTGGACGGAGAACTCTTTGGATATACGTCCAGTCCTTCGTTGTCAATCTTGACCTGTACCTTGTTGTCTGACCAAGGTTTATCCTTTTCCTCATGCAGTTCCGACATATAACAGTGGGACGAATAAATTGAATATACGTCTCATGTAGTACTCTTTGCGACCTGACCTTCTTCGTGTTCGACCTTAGTTCTAACGGCCCTCTTTATAGTTATTGGAGTCTATACGTCTACTGTGGTGGCAATACCGTCCTTCACTTCTCCTCGATTTTTCGGAGAACTACTTTCACTTTCTCCTCTCACTTTTTCAACCGAATTTCGAGTTGTAAGTCTTTTGCTTCTAGTACCGTAGGCCAGCGTAGTGAAGTACCCTATTTTACCCCTTTGTCATCTTTGTCACAGTCTGAAATAAAAACCCCCGAGGTTTTAGTGACGTCTACCACTGACGTCGGTATTTTAATTTTCTGTGAATGAGGAACCTTCTTTTCAATACTGGTTGGATCTATCACATAAGTTTTCGTCTCTATAATGAAACGGCTGATTCCAGGTAGACCAGTCCCGATACCAAAAAGGACACCAGTACATACATACACTCTCAACCTGACACTTCTTCCGACTCGCGACTTCTTAACTACGAAAACTTGACACCACAACCTCTTCTGAGAACTCTCAGGGAACCTGACATTCCTCTAGGTTGGTCAGGTAAGACTTCGTCTAGTTGGGACCCTAAAGAAAGCTTCCTTACTACGATTTCGACTTCGAGGTCATGAAACCGGTGGAGTACACTTCTCAACTGAGTGACCTTTTCTGAGACTACGACCCTCCCTAACCCCCGTCCTCTTCTTCCCCTGGTGGTTCCTACTCTACCGACCTACCGTAGTGCCTGAGCTACCTGTACTNCTCTAGGTTGGTCAAGTAAGACTTCGTCTAGTTGGGACCCTAAAGAAACCTTCCTTACTACGATTTCGACTTCGAGGTCATGAAACCGGTGGAGTACACTTCTCAACTGAGTGACCTTTTCTGAGACTACGACCCTCCCTAACCCCCGTCCTCTTCTTCCCCTGGTGGTTCCTACTCTACCGACCTACCGTAGTGCCTGAGCTACCTGTACTCAGACTCACTTGAGGCCCTCTACCACTACCTGTCCCTCCGGACCGTACGACGCTAAGTACCCCAGCGTTTCTCAGTCTGTGCTGACTCACTGACTTGACTTTTGGAAGTTTGAAATACTTCACAATTTAAACCATGTGAAGATAAAATATATGAAAATTACGTGATAATTGATACTAATAGAGTCATTTCAAAATCAAAGGTTGTGTTTTTTGGAGTTTATCGGTTTCGTTAGAACTCTTTCTTCTTACCTTGACCTCCTTAGTTGGAGGGACTGAAGTCTTATATGATGTTTCTATGTTAGTAGTTCTGTCATACCATAACCGTGTTTCTGTCTCTATATCTAGTTACCTTGGTTTATCTTTTGGGTCTCTATTTAGGTACATGGATACCTGTGGAATAGAAACTGTTGTCTCCGTTTTAATATGTTATCTCTTTTCTGTCAGAGAAAATTTTCACCACGACCCTTTTGACCAGTTGGTGGGCATTTGCTTACTTTGACTTGTGAAAGATTGTGGTATGTGTTTTCATTTTACCTAATTTCTAGATTTACATTCTGGTCTTTGATATTTTGAGGATCTCCTTTTGTATCCGTTTGTGAGAAACTGTATTTAGTGTCGTTCTAGGAGATACTGGGTGGAGGGTCTCATTACCTTTATTTTCTTTTTTATCTGTTTACCCTGGATTCATTTGGAATTTCGAATACGTGTTGTTTCCTTTAATATTCGTTCCACTTTTCCGTCGGAAGTCTTACCCTCTTTTATTATGTTTACTTTATTGACTGTTAATTAGAGGTTTTATACGTTCGTCGAGTACGTCGAGTTATGGTCTTTTTATTTACTGGGTTAGTTTTTTACCCGGTTTCTTGATTTGTCTGTAGAGAGGATTCTTCTGTATCTCTACCGATTGTTTGCGTGCTTTTCTACGAGTTGTGGTGAAAAATAGTCTCTTTACGTTCAGTTTTGGTGTTACCCCTTGGTGGAGTGTGGTCACTCTTACTGACGATAGTTTTTCAGATGTTTGTTATTTACGACCTCTCCCACACCTCTTTTCCCTTGGGAGAATGCGACAACCACCCTTACGTTTGATCATGTCGGTGATGCCTCTTGACCTTGATCTTGACGGTATACTGCGTCGTTCGGGTGACGGCCCGTAGGTGTGGCTCCTTTGGTCTTAACTTTCTCTGTGCACATGGGGTTACAAGTAACGTCGTGACAAATGTTATCGGTCCTGTACCTTCGTCGGATCTACAGGTAGCCGTCTACTTACCTATTCTTTCGACACAATGTATATGTGTTACCTCATAATGAGTCGATAAATTTTTTTTTCCGTGTAAACTCAGTCAAGATTACTCCACCTACTTTGACTTCACTTCATACAGTCTTTCTCTTTCTGGTTATGTCATATAATTATGTATATATACCTTAAATCTTTCTACCATTACTACTGAGATATACGTTCTGTCGTTTTCTCTGTGTCTATATTTCTTGTCTGAACCTGAGACACCCTCTTCCGCTCCCACCCTACTAAACTCTCTTATCGTAACTTTGTACATATAATGGTGTACACTTCATCTACTGGTTAGGTGCAAGTTACGTACTTCGTCCCGTGAGTTTCGATCACGGGACCCTGTTGGGTCTCTCTACCCCACCCCTCTCCAAAGTCCTACCCTTTGTACATGTGATATGGGTACCGACTAAGTACAGTTACACACCGTTTTTGGTGGTGTTATAACATTAATCGGAGGAGGACTTGTAAGTAACCTTCCTGACTGCGATTTCGACTTTGAGGTTATGAAACCGATGGACTACACTTCTTGACTGAGTAAATTTTTCTGGGACTACGACCCTGTCTACTTCCGCCCTCCTCTCCCCTGCTGTCTCCTACTCTACCGACCTACCGTAGTGACTGAGCTGCCTGTACTCAAACTCACTTGAGGTCCTCAACCACTACCTGTCCCTCCGGACCGCACGACGTCAGGTACCCCAGTGTCTCAGTCTGTGCTGGCTCGACGACTTAACTTGACTTGATTTTAATTAATCAATTTTTTTTCCAAAACAAAGATATCACTTAGAACTCAATTAGAACCACTTAATGTGGAGCGTCGACTGCCACCGCCCGTCTTGAGTGACGTGTGTACAGTCATTTGTCTTACTGCGTGACTTTTCACTTCAATCCTTTTGTAAATTGTCAATTGAAGGCCTTAGCAGTTTAAACTAGCGTCAAAAGAGTCAACTAAAAAAAAAAAAAAAGACAAAAGGAAAAATTTTCGACAGAATATGTCTTCGCTCAAATAGAGTACCAGACAAGATAGTGACCATTGTCCTCTGACCCTCGTAAAGAGGTCATCACATAGACGATGACTGAAGTTTTCCTCCGGAGAAATGAAAAAAAAAGACAAAGGACCAGAAACAATAAAATCGGTATACTTATTTCTTACTCCTTCTACCTTGTCGAAAGACATCTCGGAATACATAAACGACAAAGAGTAAGACAGAGACTGGAGCGGATCGTTAATTTCGTGGAGAGTTCCGATGTATTTTATCCGACAAATCTAAGTCATCGTAACGTGTGGAGTACTAGGGTAAAAGGAACAACTTTACTTTCGATCCTTGAATCTAGGGACCTAAGAGTCCAAACGGTGTATACATACGTATGTAAGATCTACTCCTTTTGCTTCGATTTGTCACTTTATAGATCGAACTTTGAGGTAGTGGTCTTGCATAGTCTTGGAGTATTTGTTCTAAATCATAGACTGTATGAAAGACTTAAAGATTTTAAAACTCGTACGTACATCAAGAAGATACGAAGAGAATTTCCATATTATTTCATAGTAGACAAGTTTGACAGAGACGTCAAAAGTCTACATAACTAAAAAAAAAAATGACTCGAATAGAATCTCTATATAAGTCGAGTCAACGACACTACCGAAAAACAGTGACACACGCGACAGAGGACTCACCGAAGTCACAGGGAAGTAAGAGAAACAGGGTCGTCGAGACCTCCGTCTCCTACTTTGGGGGACTATCAGGGAGTCTAATAACAGTTATTAATCTAAGACTCTGTTGATAATTTGGACACTAGTAATATATACGTCCTGTCAATAACGTAAATGAAGTCCCTATCCTACACACCGTATTTTCGTCTTTCTTATCAAAACCCAAAAGACGAACGAAGAAGATATTCCTAAGAAAACACAAAGAAGAAAGGTAAGTCTTAGCTTTGTCACCCTTTCAAACTGAGGACTCACGTCTCACCAGGACTAACTCAGAAATCCTTGATACCTCTGTCTGTCGTCTGGACTCGACGTCCTCTTTCGTAGCAATGACTTCTTTTGTGAACTTTTAGACCTTATTTAATCTTCCCCCTCTTTGTTTTGTTCACGGTACAAGTAACCCCAAACTTTGCCACCACAAGAAACTTTTTGGTTCACCCCTTTTCATTTCTAATTAGACATCGTACGTAGTAAGGAACCGACTTTATTTTTTTTTTTTACGGAATTTAAAACAAGGAATAATCGAAATAAAATGAGCTACAAAATTTTCATAGACCTGACCTATTCGATTTACCTTGGAACCTACTATAAACTCTCCACCAACATCCACTTTTACTGTCTTTATCGACAACTTTCTGAATCTCGACAATAATTTTCTTATCTGTTTCAATGTCGCCCTTGGACGTATTTTTAGAATCTTGACGTAGGTTTAAAATGTTTCAGGAAAGTCCTTCTCCCCGACACATTTAGCGAATCAAATTGGGGGAAGACATTGGACTTCTTTATCCGATACTCTACTACATCAAAGGCAAGCCTCCGGACACGGCTCCGACCTTGGACGTACAAACAACTGGATGGGTCCTGTGAAAAGAAAATGTGGGACGACGGTTAGTCACGATTGGAACTAGATGGACTCTTTAAGGGTTCTACTCTTCCATATCAGCAGGACCGTGGTCTTGACTTGACTGGGTAATACATTCGTGAGAGCCTAAGAACTTCAAGTCTTCGACTTGCAAAACAGAATAGTAAACAAATCTACCAACCGAAAATCTTACCAATAAATGGTTGGAATATCTAACTCTCCCTCCCCTTTAAGTCAAAAATACACTATTAGCAGGAGGAAAATGTTCGTCTACTTCCATCTAATCCTGTTTTTACAAGTAAGACAACACACATAAAACGTTTTGAGGTTGTTGCTATAGCATTCACGAAACCAAATCTAGTAAACATTAGAGTTTTGACATTTCCGTTTAATTTTAAAAGATGGGTGAAAATATGATTGTTATACTGACACCCTGTCTTTCTCTTGGTAAAATTAATCGGTAGACCCTTATTGTACCATAGTAAGTTTCATTAACGTCGATCCCTCAGAAAGGAATATGACGAGTATGAGGACGGGTCCCTACAGTCCATTCCCCCTTTCTTCAAATTTATTCACAAATAGTTCCACTTACCTCTTGGGAGATCGAGTGGAACCTAAGGTTCGTGTTTTAACTGAAAGTGAGTTAAGACTGGGGAATGACTACAATTATCGTCCCACCTTTAAGGTACAACAATTAAAACCCCCGGAGACAATTGGCTTCACCCCGAAGGGTGCACCGCGAATACCATTTCTTAGGTAGACGGTTACGTCCTCTACGATCTCTGCCCAAGCTAAGGACCCGACCCTTCTAGGGGACCTCATCCTTTACTTAAAAGAACTGACACTGGGTATCAGTTTCATTGAAAAATGTAGTATTGAGTCTTGAGACACACAAACATACACACACACTCTCTGTCTCTATCTCCTACTTATCTTTTAGAGATTGTTTATTTTACAAAACACTTTACTATATGAGAAATTCACACTAGACGAAACTAGGGAAGGGTGGTCGAGGGGTGGTGGTAAGACTTACGGGAAGTCTGGGTGATTTAAGTAAAAGACTGAGTATTCACCCAATAAATATCAAACTTTTTGTGACGGGATCTATCATGGATTCGGATCGACATATACGATACAAAACCCCAACGAAGACTAACCTTTTCCTCAAATGTTTACTTTTAAATTCACAAATAATGGTTTTATAGGAGGATCGACTATGATTTATATTAACACTCAAAACCGTCGTAGTACTTAAAATTCATTTGATAGCACCTAAAGGTGAACTCTCACCACACACAAACCCCTTCCTTTTTATTTGGGGTAAAAAATCTTTCGAATACAGGAGTACCCTGAACCACAAAAAGTCTAGTCATAATGGGGAAGGTGATTCACGGGAGACTGAAATTAAAAGTCATGGACCCTAGGAGAAGGATCCGTTCTTACGTCACATCCAGTCCATAATAGTCTTTCATTCTCACATTCCCGTTCTTAACACGAGAACCGAGCATAGTTCAAATTTTGGAGTAGTCTAAAATACGAAAAATTTGAAAAACAATGAGTTATTACCCTTAAAGGGTACCACGACTCTCTCCACGATTCTATGAACTTGGAATCACGAATCACGATAACTTAATTAAACAAAAGCAAAAGATTCGTGTAAAGACTCAAAATGCGAAACGGAAGTAGAACTGGTCGGCTCAGTAAACGTGTCGATCAGTGCAATAAGTACCAGAGGGCTACGTCGAACACAACCACACATATACGTGTGTGTCTAAATAAATTTTCTCAATTTTTGTCTCAAACATTAACACCTCATCACTATGACCACTTGTTTACCGTTTTCCTGGACACTTGTAGACATAGAAACCGGAAGTGAAAGGTTTCGATAGACTTTGTCTAGAAATAATAAAAAAGGGATCCTTGTAAGTCACGATGAGTAGTGTATTCGTTGACTAAATCTCCCAGATGACTTAAGGAATAAGGACCTTATGTATAGCAGTGTTTAAATTAACTATTACACTTTTCCTCCATGGACTCTAACCCGTTAACCTTTAGTTTTGTTTCATATTTTGACAGAAAAACCACTATTTCTCGTCGGTAAAGAAATTACAAACACAGGTTAAATGTTAACGGTCACACAGACGGACATTATGTCGCATGGACGTGTTATTTTTGGCTCACGGTGGCTTAGGGGCAACGAAATGGGAGGGTAGGAAATGAACACATAAGTGACTACTCTTTTCGTTTCTTTTTTTCTACACTGACAGCCAGACACGAGATCATCGTTAACGTGACACATCTTGTGACAGACGGGTAACCCCCTCCAAGGATAGACGACGACGGTGTTATATAAGTACGACGAACACTTCATGTCCCTCAACAAAACTGTGACCGTGGGTGACATTACATGTTTGACAACAATTACCTACATATACATTGTCTAAAAACATAAAATATACGTTTCAGAAGTATCTTAGGAGACGTTATACATGACTCGATCGCTTCGTACACTATCAGAACTTTCCTTTTAGGAAGACTACGGGTTCCTCTATAATTCACCATTTATTTTCGACGTACTAGTCAAGAAACTTCACCAGGTAATTAAAAATGACCAAGAGAACCTTTTCTCAAGTTGAAGGTTCTGTAACGAATCAATGAGAAATTTCTGGTTTTTTCCAGGATGACGGACGGTATAAGACTCGATGAAGATTGGTTCGTCTTTAACAACCGAATCCACAGACCCTTAAAGTTCCGTTTTATCTTTGTCCGTTCTGTGGACTTATTAACGACAGTTTATACACCTCTTTACGTTAGTAACTTTCTAACCTAAAAAACTATTTTCATTAGGGTCTAAGCCAAGACGAAAACTAGTTCTAATTGTATGTATTTTATAGTCTCTAAACCAAAGTAGGATATAACATTTACCTGTGGTTTCAAAATCCGACACCTTCTATCCGAACTTCCACTCTCTATTGAACGAGAAAGAGAGTATCGTCTATTGTTCGGAATCTACGAGGGAAAAGACAATGCGAAAAGAAAGAAAAAGGGCAGTTCGATCAAGGTCTACTTGACTAATCTTATTGTCAACCCAAACAAAAAAAAAAAAATTCACCTTGCAAGTGTTGATCTCTCTACTTTTAGTGATTTCCTTTTTAGAGTAACAATTTCCGTTTATATGTCGCTTCCATCATTTCGTTGGGAAACATTTCGATCATCCTTCCAATTTTTTCATCATTTTAGTAGATTTAGGTGTTATTCAATTCCCTATGTGTTTCGTCTTTACATTTTATGTATTTATCATTTACACCTTGCCCATTTTTACGTCTCAACAATTTTACGTAAGTTTGAATTCCCTAGATGTCAAATTAGTACATAAACATATCTCACGATGTATATTTGTATTATCGGTGTTTGGTTTTTCATATATTATCTGTGGGTATGTCTTTTTTCTTTAGGTTGGTCATGATTTCCATCAGTAGTTTAGTGTTCCTTTGTCTCGATTTCTGTTTGTTCTTTCTTTGTTCTTTCGATGTTTGGTTGTTTTATAGTCATTCATGTATGGGTAGTTATTAATGAAATTTACATTTACGTGATTTACGAGGTCAGTCTTCTGTTATTTTCACTGACCTATGTTTTTGTACTGAACATTCACTTATCGACTTTATAAGTATTCTCGAGTTTTGAGTTTTGTTAGATTTACAGATAGTTGATCACTTATTTGGTAACACTAAATGTGTCACCTTATGAGTCATGACTACTTATATTTGTATTTCGTCATACGATTTACTTCTCCGACAAATAATATATTAAGATAGATATACTTTAAAGTCTTTTCCGTTTTGCACTGTTTAGTCATCAAACCTCCGTATCCTAGTCTCCTCTAGCGTTTACCCGTGTTTAATTCCAGAATCCACAACCCTCACAAGATATAGAACTAATACAAGTAGTTGGTTTAACATAAAGATTACATAAATTTTAGGGTAACTGTCTCCTCGGACCATCCGATGTCAGGTACCCCAGCGTCTCAACCTGTGCTGACTCGTGTGAAAGTGAAACTGTTACATAAATTTTGTCGAGAGGAACAGGTGTTTTAATCTAAATTGGGTAAAGTCAAGTCAAGTCAACGAGTCAGTACAGGCTGAGAAACACTGGGGTACTTAACGTCGTGCGGTCCGGAGAGGTAGTGGTTGAGGGCCTCAAGTGCGTCTGAGTGCAGGTAGCTCAACCCACTACGGTAGGTCGGTAGAGTAGGAGACAGCAGGGGAAGAGGACTGGGGTTAGGGAGGGTCGTAGTCCCAGAAAAGGTTACTCAGTTGAGAAGCGTAGTCCACCGGTTTCATNTGTTTTAATCTAAATTGGGTAAAGTCAAGTCAAGTCAACGAGTCAGTACAGGCTGAGAAACACTGGGGTACTTAACGTCGTGCGGTCCGGAGAGGTAGTGGTTGAGGGCCTCAAGTGCGTCTAAGTGCAGGTAGCTCAACCCACTACGGTAGGTCGGTAGAGTAGGAGACAGCAGGGGAAGAGGACGGGGGTCAGGGAGGGTCGTAGTCCCAGAAAAGGTTACTCAGTTGAGAAGCGTAGTCCACCGGTTTCATGACCTCAAAGTCGAAGTTGTAGTCAGGAAGGTTACTTGTGGGTCCTGACTAGAAATCTTACCTGACCAACCTAGCGGAACGTCAGGTTCCCTGAGAGTTGTCAGAAGAGGTTGTGGTGTCAAGTTTTCGTAGTTAAAAGAAGTGTCAGGTTGAGAGTGTAGGTATGTACTGGGTAAATTAAACCACATTTTTGGTAAATACTACAGTAATGGCGAATTAAAATTGTTGAATTTTTAAATACGAAGATGGACTGAGAACAGTTACCTTTGTTGAAAGTCTCCTTTCTCGCGGTTTAATCTTCAAGATACAAATCTTTTATTCCGAAGAACTCTGGGGACAAGTTGTAATTAAGGTAACACACGAACCTTGGACCCCTCTTCGAAGGTACCCGGGAAACATGTAAACACGAGTGTCTTAAGGTAGAACTTTTCATACGTTAGACCCACGAAAATCCACAAGAAAAATTATACATTGAGGATTATATTATGAGATTTAGTAAACTGTTTTATTGTTAGACAAATTTAGGGACCTCTTATAACTAAGTGTTTTACATAGGACAAAATTAATCAAAATGGTTTCCAAAATTAAAACTCTAGTCGGGTGGTCAAGACGGGGGTCGAACGTATTTGAGGACACGTTTCCTTTTTTCAGAGATTAGGTCTTAGGAATAGTTCAAGCATGATGTGCAGAGTGTTTATGGGAATTTATGAGACTTAAGGACGGGATCCGAGGTATCCTCAATTCTTTTACTGATAACAAAATTCCGTGATTCAAAACCAACGAAACAATACTTTGTTATCCTTTGACTATGAAGACTATCATTTAAAAGGATGATACAACCTTTCAGTTTTAGATGATTTCCACTACATTTGTACAATAAAGTGTATAGTCAAAAGTGAGGATTAATATATGAGTCTGAACATGGTTTTCTGTGTGTACGTCTAAACATTGTCGTAACTTCTTCGGTTTTTCACTTCGGTTAATTTTACAGATCACAGATTTTTGTCTTATCACCTATTTCATACAATACTAGTATTTTATCTGATACTATATCGTCATTTTTTACTTGTTTGTCGTCGATGTGAGTAGTTGTACCTAGAACGTTCGGATGATACCTCCCTTCCTTCTTTTTACACATGACGAATTACCGTATTTTAGTCGTCTACCACAAGGTACACATGAACTCTTCTTACACATACACCTAAACAGACAAAACAACCTACCGCACAAGATATCCAACACAATTTAGATCAACTAAATATCACAACAGTCAGAGGATATAGATAACTATACGATGGAGCAAAGAAAAAAAATAAAAATTAAAATATAACCTCATATCGTCTAATTGTCCCTGTCAGAGTTCTACCTGTCGTTTCCTTGAGTCGCTATGTATATGTACATAGGTGATAATAAATCAAACAAAAAACTCTAAAGTCATAATTTAAGAAGTTGATAATGACAGTTAACAGATCAAGAGGGGAGACAGTCAAAGACAATATTCACAAAGCCCCGAGACGAAACGTATACACATATATATTAACCATACAATGCCGTTGTTTCCTACTCTATCTATTTCACGTAGTGGTAATGTCACCTGTACTTAAAATTGTTTGAGACCTTCTATCACTTCCTGTCCCTTCAGACCACACGACGTCAGGTACCCCAGGTTTCTCAACTTGTACTGAATCGCTGACTTCTTGTTGTTTGACAATACAGAAGAACTACCTAACTGGAGAGATAGTAATAATTTTTACCCGGTATAAAAGGACAAGGAAATTTACAGAGAAAACAACTTTTGACCTGTAATTTTGTAATATACCGTTTAGACCTTTAACCTTAGAGGAGGGTAACGTGTCAAACAACAGTCAACGAGACAAGAAAAAATCAATGAAGGACTTGGTTAAGACATTTCAGAGTCAAGAAATAACCTGAACTAGTGGATTCAGAGACAAGTCAATCGGACCACCAGTCGATTACTAACCTGCCCCTAAAGGAATTTACGGAACGTTTGGTGTTCAAGGGGTAAGACCGTTGATGAGGACAAGGAGGTAATCGGTGTCGAGGTAATGGTTTCTGACAACACAAATATACTGAAATTGACTTAAAAACCCTTATTGTCTCCCTCATCTCTTATCGATTCTGGACGGTTGTCGGATTTTAAGTTATATTCCATAGAGACAAAAATATCTAGGAATCGGAAGGGAGAGTCTGAGAGTCCCGAGCCAGGTAGAAGGGGCGAAACAACTCGTCGAAGTGGTGGAGCAGCACCTACTACTTGTGCTCCCGGTGCAGGTCTGTCCGACCCCGCTCCCCACCACGGTAACATCTAACGGAACTCGGGGAGTGGGGAGTGATGGTCGCTCGTCGGCAGGTGCACAAACAGGTGCACAAATAAGTGCACAAGCAGGTGCACAAGTCACAACAACGAGGAGGTCCGGGACTTGCCCCCAGAACTAGAGAACGTTTCTACACAAGGGCTTCGGGGACCGACGCGAGCGCTATCGAGCTTTTCGGACGCCAGCCGCCAAAGTCCCCGAGCGACCTCAAGCCGGGACCCGTGAACAGACAGCACGTCGCTCGATGACTGGTTCTCCGCCTACTAGACCACTTTACACCGCCGATCTTCGGCGCCACTCAGGCGAAAGCAGGAACAAAGCTTCGTTAGAGGGACTGGCACACCTTCTTAGGAGACATGGTACCCAAATCCCCGCCAGACCAGCGTCTATTTGAAGTGGACCTACCAGAGGTACCCGCGTGTTGGTAGTTCGGCGGTCGGAACACCCGCAGGGCCGGAGGGCCGCCGGACGGGACGACAGGGCCCCAGGGACCCGTAGAGTACGCACCCACGACTCCCTGCGTTGGTAGAACCTAGACTGCCGACCTCGACATCTCGCCCCTCCTCCGGAGCCACGTCGCGCCCCGTGGTCCCGACGCCTGGAAGACGGTGCGAGTCCTGGCCCGGTACGTTCGCCCGTATCCAGACGAGGACGTAGTAGTACGCGGGACACCCGTGCCGCTACGTCTGACGGTAGACTCGTGATCCGGTGGACGCCCCTGGAGCGGAACTATGAAAACTTTTCATAGTCGACCAATAAAACACCTCATAGGGAGTCAAATTGACTGATCAAAAGGGAATACTAATCTAAGTCAAATGTATGAAAACTCTCCTTATGGGGTCTTCACGATAACACAGGAGTCACCTCCGTGAACCTATAGTCAAAGTCAAGTCAGGGAGTCAGGACAGGTTGAGAAACGCTGGGGTACCTGGCGTCGTTCGGACCGGAGGGACAGACAGTGGTTGAGGACCTCAAATGAGTTTGAGTACAGACAACTCAGGCACTACGGTAGGTTGGTAGAGTAGGAGACAGGAGGCAGGGGAAGAGGTGGACGGGAATTAGAAAGGGTCGTAGTTCCTGAAAAGTTTCCACAGTCAAGAAGCGTAGTCCACCGGTTTCATAACCTCAAAGTCGCAGTTGTAGGCAAGAAGGTTACTTATAAGTCCTGACTAAAGGAAATCCTACCTGACCAACCTAGAGGAACGTCGGGTTCCCTGAGAGTTCTCTGAAAAGGTTGTGGTGTCAAGTTTTCGTAGTTAAGAAGCCACGAGTCAAAAGAAATATCACGTTGAGAGTGTAGGTATGGACTGATGACCTTTTTGGTATCGAAACTGATGTGCCTGGAAACAACCGTTTCATTACAGAGATAAAAAATTATACGACAGACCCAACCAGTATTGAAAAGAAGGTTCCTCGTTCGCAGAATATTAAAGTACCGACATCAGTGGTAGACGTCACGAAAACCTCGGGTTCTTCTATTTCAGACAGTGACAAAGGTGGCAAAGGAGTAGATAAACGGTACTTCACTACCCTGGTCTACAGTCCTAGAAGCAGAAGACTTACAACTCGAAATTCGGTTGAAAAAGTGAGAGGAGAAAGTAAAAGTTCTCCGAGAAATCAAGAAGTGAAAGACGGTATTCCCACCACAGTATATGTATAGACTTCAATAACTATAAAGAGGGCCGTTAGAACTAACGTCTAACACGAAGAAGGTCGGGTAGCAAAGAGGACTACATGAGACGTATATTCAATTTATTCGTCCCACTGTTATATGTCGAAACTGCATAAGGAAAAGGATAAACCTTGGTCAGACAAGGTATAGGTCAAGATTGACAACGAAGGACTGGACGTATGTCTAAAGAGTTCCAGTACACCTATATACAGGGTAATAACCACTACAATTCCATAGACGATATTTCGATAATCATACAACAAAAACTTTAATTATTCATCAAACAACACTCTATGAAACTGTAGTACATTTATAGGACAGAGAATAGGTTGAAAACGAACACGTTGATACTATAAATGTAAATGGACGTCATTGTGAAATGGATACTATTAGATAATGACATTGTCGGGTTAGGAACTAACTACTAAAAGATTGATGTAGCAAGAAGGTACAAATATCAAATCGTAAGACGACATTCCTTCTGGGACGGAAGAAGGGAAGGAAGGTTTTCTTAAGTACGTGAATAGGGGAAGATACCTAATATTAGGTGAAAATGGTAATAAATGAAACTACGAGTTTTATTAGACAGGGTCTAGACCGGTTACCTTCGGAGTAGTTCACCCGACGATTTCGGGAAAGTTTATAGGGTCAACAAGAAACGTATGAAAGAATGACAAGATCACGTTATTTGATGACGTTCGATGAGAACAGGAAATGGACGACATCGGAACTGTAGTCGGTAAAGAGATTCCTCGATACAAAGGAAAATTGACTCTTAACGGAAATCTTTGTTTCCACACCCACCGCCGCCCCCTCCCCCCCTACCCCTCCCCACCACAGAAAACAAAATTCCGGAAGAGTTATATACATTAACTTATTAAAAAAAAAAATTCAACGACTCTACTCAGTACAAGCTGAGAAACACTAGGGTACCTGATATGTCAGATACCTTAAGACATCCAGTCTTATGACCCCACCTATCGGAAAGGGAAGAGGTCTCCTAGAAGGGTTAGGTCCCTAGTTTGGGTCCAGTCTAGAGACCGTAACGTCTACCTAAGAATTGGTTAACTCGATAGTCCCTTCGGGTTAACTTATTTTCAAGACTAGTAAACAACCCTGTTCACCGAATTACTCATGTGAAAGAAGGAAATTAGAGACTTTTGATCCCTCGTCAAAGTGTTTACTTTTTTCTATGTACATCAAAGTGTTCATTTTTTTTATGTCCAAAATCTTAAAATCCCGAGAGAAAATAGATATGTGACACTTCATGAGATTGACATTAGAAAGTTCTTCTTTGAGAAGTAACCGACCTAACCTGTCTCTCCTCTTTCTTTTAAGACAAAAATACTCAAGAAACTTTAATAAAACCCTCTTGACACCAAGTGCGAAACAGAGTTACAAATTTTCAAACTATATTAACCCAGAAACCCTGAAATAGGGACTTCCTATATTTCAAAGTTTGGAGACGTACTTGAAATATCGATGGCTTGAAATTTAACAAGTCCCTGTTGTCTATAAGGGGGTTTTGTTGTCTCGTAAATTTAAACGTATCATAAAGTCAACAATATAGAACCGTAAAAATCAATGACTCCATTGTCTGTTAAGAAGACTTTCTTTATTAAACGTAACAACTGAAAATTCCTTATACAAATTGTAACATTTGTACCCACGTCAAGTAAGAAAGAACGTGTGTCGATTCAAATACTACATATAGTATTTGTTATAAAATTTACCGTAACCACTATCCCTTAAGTTTAAAAGAACCGATGATAAAAATTTGATATCTTCTATAGTTCAGGGTCCGTTGACTCGACTACAATTTAAGAACTTTTTTGACAAAAGTAACGATCAGATTTCTTGTCGTCAGAATCTTGGACAAAGTAACTTTAGTAGAGGACGTCATTATATTATTTTAAAAACATCCTTTAAACATTTTATATTTTAGACCATCTCTTCAAAGATTCTTCAGTAGAGAATTGATTGTTTATTTATTCTTGATTGAGGATCCTACATCCTTTTTACTTCAAGAATCCTTCTTTTCGTCTTTGAGACGGACGAGTCAATGGTGTCTCCCGTCATCATGACTGTTCATAAGGGATTTTATGAGTCTCATAAGTCCTAATGACTATTACAAGCCTAGAGTTACATTGGACAACCTCCAGACTATTGAATTTGTCCTTTTTTATAACTGTCCAAACTATTGTCTGACCTATACGCTATGTCACTCCTTCTCCAGTCTCTATTATTACATTATATTACTTTCCATAAACTGTTTATACAGGGACAATATATCGGTACTATATTCCATAACGGGTACTGTAATAATAAAAGTGGTAGTGGTAACTCCGGTCCACAAATGTATTCTTCTTGACCTTCTGTTTACTATTATAACTGACTTTAATTGTTTACTCACTACTCTTTCACTTCTCACTTAACGACGTTCTATTTGGTATATTGACTCCTTAAATGGACACTTTCCTTCTCGTTTTTATCCTACGTCAAACGTATCCATCGTACTGTTACTTCCCTTAAAAATTCTTGTCATATAACCTTTTGTCTTTCCTTTCTTGATCACCCCTTTCCTTTTTCTAACTACCACTGTTTTCTCGTTATAGTCTCGTATTCGTTCCATTCAATTTTTTTTTTAAAAACCAATTAATACACTTTACATTTTTGTTTTCTTTATTTTGGAATTCACAGAACATCTATTAATCTACTAGACATTAGAAAAAAACAATATAAGTGAGTAGACAAAATCTAAGGTGACAATCACTATAGTATGTCATAAACAGAAACTGACTAAAACGGTTCGTGTTATAGGAGGGTTCAAATAGACAGAACGACGTTTCTCTAAAATTCTATTCAAAATTTCCCTCAAAGTAAAGATGTAAAGGACTTAGAAGTACTCAAAATCACATATTGTCCTCATAACGGACCCATATTAAAAATCTTGATAAATGTATGAGTGTTTCTATACCCAGGGATATTACTTATTTTGAAATATCACCTACATTGTTAAAAATTTACTCCACTCAATAAAACGTACTGAACATTTGACCGAGAATTCATCTTGGTCTTACCCATTGACGTTATGATGTTTGTTACAGTGGTAAAAACTTTGTCCACATACCTGGAGGTTCGACAATCGACCTTCTAGTAAAGCTGGGTCTTGAAGTATCCACAATCAAATTTTAAGTAAACGAACAAGGAAGGTTCTTAAGAGGAAAAGAAGGTCACTTCTAGTAATGACCAAAAATAAAAATGTTTACACGAAAGAAAAGGAGTAAATAAACTGACTGAAAAGATTAATCACGAGTTATTATATATGTAACAAGAAAGTATAAAAAGTAATGACTCATGAAAGTCGACAAATGACTTTCGGACGACACACGGTTCGTTTCCTAATGTTCGACTCTGAGTGTATAATTTAAACAAATAAGAACAAAAGTCTAAGTGAGAAGAGATTTAAAACAAAACTTTCTTAGTTGAAAAATACATCTAGATTGGACAAATGGGAGGAGAAACTAGTCATCTATGTAACAGGACACTGAAGAACACCATTTTAACACAAAAATTATCACCTTTATTCACATTTTCACAAAAGCATTCAGTTACTTGTAATATGAACTAGGTAGGTAAAAACAGGAGTCTATTTCACTTATCTTAGTATAATCTTATTGATGTCCATTTTCCTTCGTTTACGTTCCGCTTTTAGAGTGGTCGACCTTAAAGAAAAAGGACCTTCCAAAAAGATTTATGGGTTTCAATCTCTAACAAGAGAAGTAAAAGTCGGAAAATTACATAGACTATTGGGAGAACCCGTTGTCGTGAGAATAAAATTAGTGACAGCA
Source organism: Capra ibex (assembly GCA_006410555.1). Lineage (NCBI taxonomy): Eukaryota > Metazoa > Chordata > Mammalia > Artiodactyla > Bovidae > Capra > Capra ibex. The sequence goes on along the minus strand of SJYO01022710.1, from coordinate 724,222 downwards.
TCTGCGTGCGGAAGTCTGAGGGTACATGAACAAGGAACCTTTAGAGAGAAAGTACCTATAAACAATGTGTAGACGAAGCTAAGGATGAAACGACCACTTGAACGACAGTAGGGTCTTTTGGTAGTAGAAAAGACCCACACGACGTGTCTACATAGACAGGGAACGGTACCCGAGGTGCCTCACACACGAGGACCGACACTACCGCATACTGGCAATACACCGGTAAACGTCCGGCGACTCTATGGGGTAGTAGTACTTGTCTGTCCAGACACACGTCTACCGGTGGTAGAGGACCCACTGCCCGAGAGACTGTCGCGACGACCTTTGGTCGAAACGAGATGTCTATGGGGCGACACCCTTAGAGTAACTGGTGAAGTGGACACTTTAAGACCGTCACGACTTCGATCGAACGTGTGCTAGAGACGAGTACCTGTGTTAGTACGACCACTAGTCACACGAGGAGGACGGACAAGGTTACGAGAATTAAACGTAGAGAATACAGAAGTAGGAAAGGTGATAAGACTCTTAGTCGAGTCGTCTCCCGTCTTTGTTTCGAAAAAGATGAACACCACGGGTGAACTGACACCACTAGAACATAATACCCCGACGGGAGAGGTACATGGATTTCGGAAGAAGTAGTCCGAGTGTTCTTTATCTATTTTAGTAGAGCAACGAAATACCTCACGAATGGGGATACGACTTAGGGTATTAAATGTCAAATTCTTTGTTTCTTCAGTTTCTACGCCACTTTTTTCACGACCCGTTTTACATGAACGTTGTTTATGTCCTTGTAGAGACTGACACACAGGTACTAAAAAAGGTCCCCACACAGGAACCGCCTTGAGTGGTCTTTTTAAGTTCTGTTATGCGAGTACGAGTCATTTGATTGAACACGAACTGGAAACAGTAAAATATCAACACTTTATCCACATATATCTCACTAACGGATACCTGCTATCATCCAAGGTTAAACGTGAATCAACATTAAAGACAGAAAAGACAGAATACCACCACTCTTCAAACCCCGATATCTCAGTAGTGTGCAAACAAGGTTTTCCTTTGAACCTACTTAAATCACACATTTGAGACCACGGTCTTCTTTGAACAGATAGTAGAGACGGGATTTAGGAAAGGTCTCACTTCACCCTCGTATTTCTTTGTTTCTGTGTTACCGGAACCAATGAATTCGTTATTTTGTCTTAGAAACTTTTTAATTTTATGAACCGAGTAGTAGTGTGTCAACATTTTAACCTTGACATTGGGAGTAGGAAACCCAAAGAAACAGTCTCGAACAAGATGTACGACTCACCGATTGATGGGAAGGAGTGACTTTTGAGGAGTAATTTTGAGAACTGAAGAACTCATTCCAACATTACGGACGAACTAAACGAGTGAACGATTGAAACGAAAAGTTCGTGGATCTATGAACGTATTGAACATACACAAAGACACAGTTATATGGCGGTCATGATGATTAATCTGGAAAAAAATACACACATACAGACAGAAAGAAGTAACCTACTAACTGAAGTGTTTCAGTACCTAAGGATAATAAAACATAGAAAATACAAATGTATTCAGTCATTTGATTATTTAACTAGTAGCAACTTAATCAGTGACATAAACTCTTCATTTATGGTGAGCACTTTTAATACTTCTTCTTTGTCGTACCCGTTACTCCAGACAACGAAATATTTGGTAGAATTTCACTATAAACTATCATCTTAAAATAATTTCATCGTCCCGACCTAAAATCTTACTTAAAAGACAGAGGACCTCAATCGACATTATACACACTATGGTTTGTATTTGTCCTTCTTGACCTCAATATCTTGGAACTTTAGAATTGAAGTCTCTCACTTGATACTCTTAAACTTCTGTATCTGTGACTTATGGGAATCATTAATCATATAGTCGAAACTATTTCCCTTGACTCGATCAACCGTACTCAGTGACTTCGCCCAATATTTACTGGCAATACAGTCTTCTCCTGAGTCCTACCTTGGATCCGTCTATGGAGGGATCATCGAGAACCGATTCTCTAATCCTCAATGTCATAATGTCGGTACAATGGATTTCAACGACACTTTTTGCTTCAGTTATATTTATATTTACACAAAGTATATAATGTCCGCCATGATTTCCTTTAATAACCGTTAACCATGTAAGACAGTAAACCTAATCTGAGGTATAGTTAGTCAAACCCAATTTGAGATAGAGTTAATGTTAGGAATTAAAATATCTCAGAACCCACTCCCTAAGAACAGTCCATAATTTTCCTCCTTATATAAACTGTTCTTCCATTTTGGTGGAGACTCTCAGTCAAGGACTTTCTAACCATTCTACTGGTCTAAATACGAATTTTTTTTTTTTCTTAGTACAGTGAAGGGTAAATTTGGGGAATAACCGAAAAATAATGGGATTTCGAACTTCAGGAATTTTACTGTACGTACTCGAAAGTTTTAGACTAATGGATGGTAAGTATAAGAAACGAAACCCTTTGAGTCTAAGGAAAAGTAAGATGTCTTAACAACACGACACAGAAAAATAACTTTCGTAAGTAGTTTTAAACATTAGACTATTATTAAACACCCAAACGAACAAATTATAAAGAGAGTGATCAGACATCCAAGAAACTCCGTCCCTGGCATAGTTAAAGTAAATGGTGACCTCTGGGTCTCGAATCACGTTTCAGACCGTGTTCTTTCCGTAAGTAAGCCACGTATTAAAACACTTCGTAGTTCACGAGTCACTTGTAGACAACTTATGTTTATACGTGTATTATTTGAAAACTACCGATAAGTTAATTCATGAACTGGTAAGGACATCACTCTCTCTACTCCTACAGTTTCCACCGAAGACCCACAGTCTCTTCGGACTATACAGTAATTGACTGTACCCCTTATGAACTGGTTCAAATCCCCAACTTCCTTTTGGTACTCAATATTAAATCTGTACACCTTAGACAGTACTAAAACTTTACACATTCTCTACAGTCAACCTATACGACCAAATCTTAATTACTCTTTCTAGTCGGACCTCTATATTTGAACACTGTATAAACGTATATATATATTATTAAATTCATAACTTTTACCAATTGTAATTGATCCCTCTCTCATATGTCACACGTTTTGTGACTTATAAGTAACCCTCCTGACTACGACTTCGAGACCATGAAATCGGTGGACTACACTCCACGGTTGACTAACCTTCTCTGGGACTACGACCCTTTCTAACTCCCGTTCTCCCCTTCCCCCGTTGTCTCCTACTCTACTAACTGTGTAGTAACTGCGTTACCAAACTCGTTTGAGACCCTCTATTACGTCCTGTCCCTTCGGACCACACGACGTCAGGTACCCCAGTGTTTCTCAGTCTGTGTTGAATCGTTGACTTGTTGTTGTTTGTCACACTTTTGACGGATTCACTTTGATCCTCTTGTGATTATAAATTTCGGGTAGTTTATCTTTTTCGGTTGTTTCGCCGTAACTTTTTCTCGTTGAAGATTTCGTCTCTCTCTCGTTTTCGGTCTTCTGTCTAAGGTCAAAAGTAGTTCTATTCATTCGGGAGAGGTGAGACGAAAGGACGGTTTACATTAAATTTTGAAATCTATCTTTACGTACCTCGTCAGTAGACTCCCGAGACTTTTTATTTACCATAGTACGTATGGACTCTTCCTTTGACCTTACGTTCCATGGTTGTTTGAGTGCCACTTAAAAAAAAAAAAAAAAAGAAGAGGTGGTAGGTCGTAGAGAACCAGATCTGCGTTCCCGTCGGACTTCGGGTTTGGATGTGTGACCTAAGTCTCTCTTTCTATCGTACTCGAGGTTCCCTGCGGGGGAAAACCACCAGACTTTACTCTTTACCCCTCGTTTCCTTTAAATGATTAATTTTTTTTTGAATAGAGAACGGGTTTGAGGGTCCGTTAGGACACCACTGTCGTCGTCGTGGTCGTCACCACCGACCCGTTCGAGGATTTTGGGAATCCCTTCTTTGAGAAGAACCAAATCTCCTTGGCACCAGGATACTCGAACCCTTCTCAGGGGTAAGGGAAAAAGAGAAAGATAGCACAGGACAAACCATGAACTCCGTCTCTGAAGGCCGGATGTCGTGACACCCTTTTATACAAAGACAATAAAGTCGGTAGGTCAAGTCAAGTCAAGTCAAGTCAGTGAGTCAGCACAGGCTGAGAAACGCTGGGGTACTTAGCGTCGTGCGGTCCGGAGGGACAGGTAGTGGTTGAGGACCTCAAGTGAGTCTGAGTACAGGTAGCTCAGGCACTACGGTAGGTCGGTAGAGTAGGAGCCAGCAGGGGAAGAGGAGGACGGGGGTTAGGGAGGGTCGTAGTCCCAGAAAAGGTTACTCAGTTGAGAAACGTACTCCACCGGTCTCATGACCTCAAAGTCGAAATCGTAGTCAGGAAGGTTTCTTTAGTGTCCCAACTAGAGGAAGTCTTACCTGACCAACCTAGAGGAACGTCCGGTTCCCTGGGAGTTCTCAGAAGAGGTTGTGGTGTTAAGTTTTCGTAGTTAAGAAGTCAGTAGACCAGACACCATAAGACAATACCGTCGGGCTCGTGAGATTACGTACCCGGGACGAAGGTAGAGGTTTCGGTCGTTCTACTCAGCTCAGAGAGATTATGACGTAGTAAGACTGGGACGAACACAGTGGAGTAGAGAGGTAAAGGAAGAAGGTGAAAATTCCTGGACACACTAAAGTCAACCCGGATCTGTCTATTAGAGAAATCCCATTCGACTAATGTTGGATTAAGGCAGACGTTGGAATTAGAGGAAACGGTAGATTAGATTGTATACGAGACAAAGACGTAGGATTAGCCTATATCTGGAGAAACCCTGGTAATAAAAAGGATGATGTAGCACTAAAGTTTTACCGACACGGCTCTTTACCTTTGTGAAAGTCTAAGAACCTGTAAGTACGTCTTGAAGGAGGTTAACGATTTCTGGGTCTTGTTGTGACGTTATGTCTACAGTCACTCGGACGGACACTCAGAGTCCACTAACTCTAAGTGAAGTTTCAAGTGTAAACCTCTGAGACTTTCGTGGGGTACCAAAAAAGGAGTCAAACGTACATCATAAACCTTATCTATGATAGTTATTCACCGTGTAGGGGTGTGACCGGGACACTTAATACCTTATTCCTCGTAACATCGTCCTTTTATATTTGACTCGGAGGCCTTGAAGAGAAAAAGGGTGGTTTATTTATGTCATTTCTGGTATAACGTAAGAACCACTTTAGTATCTTTGATTTTCGTATCGTATTTTCTCTTCTTTTATCACGATAAAAGTACCCACGTAGATCTCTATAGTACGATTAACTTCAGTCTTTCTCTTTCTGTTTATGGTATACTAGAGTGAATGTACACCTTAACTTTTATACTGTGTTTACTTGTATAGATACTTTGGGTTTGTCTTAGAACCTGTGTCTCTTATCTGAAGACAAACGGTACCCACTCCCCACCCCTTTCCTACCTAACCCTCGCACCCCAACAGTCTACGTTCTATCATATCTATCTTACCTATTCGTTGTTCCAGGATGACATATCGTATTCCTTGATACAAGTTATAGGACACAATCTGTATTACCTTTTCTTATATGAATATTAACTCGGTGGAACGACATGTCGTCATTGTAACATTTAGTTGATATGAAGTTAAATTCCTATTTCTTTAGTTTTCTTTAGAACCTTCTAAGTTCCTTGTCACTAAACTAACAATTTTATACGTATGTATCTTAAATAGTAGAATTGGTAAAAACTCGTATGTCATGGTATCACAATTCATATAAGTACGACAACATATCGTGTAGAGGTCTCAAAAAGTAAACGTTTTGACTTTGAGGCGTGTGTAACTTTTTGTTGAGAGACAAAGAGGAGGAGGATGTACCGTTGGTACTAAGATGAAAGACAAAGATACTTAAACTGATCTACGAAGTATTTTCCCCTTAGTCTGTCGTCAACATTACAACACTGACCGAATAAAGTGTATCATGTTACAGGACTTCAAAGTAAGTACAACATCGTACACTGTCAAAGAAAAAAATCACTCCAACTTATAAGGTCCCATACGTATATGGTGTATATATACCACCATATACGTATATAGGTAGGAAGGTGACCACCTGTAACACAACGAAGGTGGAGAGCCGATAACACTTGTTACCCCGTCACTTGTACCCACACGTCTATAGAGAGACTCTAGGACGAAAGTTAATAAGACGTACGTATACGTGTTCACTCTAACGACCCAGTATGTCATCAAGACACGACACGAATAAACGAGTCAGTACAGACTGAGAAGCACTGGGGTACCTGACATCGGACGGTCCAAGGAGGTAGGTACCCCTAAGAGGTCCGTTCTTACGACCTGACCCACCAGTACGGGAGGAGGTCCCCTGGAAGGGTTGGGTCCCTGACTTGGGTCCAGAGGACGTAACGTCCGTCTAAGAAATGGTAGACTCGGTCGTCCTTTCGGATTCTTATGACCTCACCATCGGATAGGGAAAAGGTCCCCTGGAAGGACTGGGTCCTTAACTTGGATCCACAGGACGTAACGTCCGTGAAAAAATGGTCGTCTCGGTGGTCCCTTCGACGAATGTCATCAAGATGAAAAACAAAAAAACTCCTTGAAGGTATTATCAATAAGACAAAGGATATTATCGACAAACTATAAGGGTGGTCGTCTCGTGTCCCTAGTTAAAGGGTGTAGGAGCGGTTGTGATACATAAAAAACAAAAACAAAAAGAACATAACCGGTAGGACTATTCCCACTTCACTATAGAGTGACACCGAAACTGAACGTGACTAGATTACTAATCATTGCAACTAGTAAAAGGTGTTTGAACAACCTGTAAACACATACAAAAAATGTCTTTACAGACAAGTTCAGAAACGGGTAAAATTAATAAAATAACAGAGATAATACAGGAGTTAATTGACTATTTAAGAAGTCATACCCAATGAAACGAGAAAAAAAAAAAAAATAATTCACAAAAACATCTCATCAAAATCCAAGCATCGTTTTAAATCTTCTATGTCTCTAAAGGATATATTAGGGACGAGAACGGGGGAATCGGACGTGGTAATAGTTGTAAGGGTAGTCTCACCACGCAAATAACTACTTGGATGTGACTGTGTAGTATCAGTGGAGTTTAGGTATCAAATTTAATTCCAAGTGAGAACCACCACCCACAAGACGCCCAAACATGTTTACCTATCACTAGACATAGGTAGTAATACCGTAGTTTGACACTTTGAAATACCCTAAACATTAAATATTTTACCTCATTTAAAGAATTTGAACTCATTATGAAAGGAACCTGTAAAATACTCACGAAACTTAGTGGGGGAGGAGAGATGAGTATTTATCCTAGTAAAGTGAAACGTCTGTGAAGTCTGGGGGGAATCCTTTGAAAGACTCTTTTCATTTCAAGAGAAGGATTATTCAGAGTCAACTTAAAAGGGTTCAAGTGACGTTTGGATAACGGATGAGCACCCTGATTCAGGGTGTGACAGAATAAATTGGACACACGTGGAGGTCCCTTCGTCCCGGTGTTCCCAAGATTTGACATTACTTCGGATCACTTTGTTTCCCGTCAGTCTTGACGAGACACTGAACATGAACAGATCACCCTTATCACAGTATTACTTCTTCACAACGTCTTTTGCTCTTCGTGATATTGACAGAACTAACCATTTACGAGATCTCGATAAACCTCTCGATTCATCAACAAGGAGGGTTCCCCGGTACCCTTCTCGAAGAGTCTCCCCATCACCTCGTAGACCTTTACTCTCTTCTTGATCCGTCCCACCACACGTACGCAAAAGGACAAAGGACTCGTTTCTTCATGGAGGGGTCCTACTAAGAAGGGAGGAGTACAAAGGAAAGACGTTTACCCGGAAGTCTCATTGGATACGTCGTAAAGGGGGGTGTCTGTATAAAACGAAATGACACGAAGTGAAATAACGTACAACGTCCATCACCCAAAACAAAATTTTGGCTTCCAAACACCTTTCGGACACAACTCGTTCAGATACCTACAGTAAAAAAGGGCCGTCCCAAACGAGTGAAGTACAGAGACACAGTGTTAAACCATTAAGTACATTGCTTGAAAACGTAATGGCAATCTACTGATACCGCTACAGACCAGAAACTATAATGATAACATGTAACAAACCCCGTGGTACTTGATCACGGGTATACTCTACTACCCGACTTAGGTATTTACAACACACACCAAACTGACGAGGTGGTTGGTGACAATGGGGTAGAAAGGGGAAGAAGAACCTAGAGGGATCAGGGACTCTGCATTGTTACAACTTTAATCCGGTTAATTTTTGAGATGTCACTGAAGATTCACAAGTTCACTTTCCTTATAAGTTCGTAAAGAGTGACATTCAGTTTTCGATCTTTACTAGTTTGAATGACTCTTTCCGTACGGTTTTCGCCTCCGTCCGACTTTCGATGCAGAGCACGATCAATCGGTTCAACACTTACGTTTCCTATTCAGGAACCTCCTACACTTTTCACGATGGTATCGCTCGTGTACTTAGTATTCTTTCCCTTTGTCAGAACAACGACTTTACCTCTTTCAAAATCGTCAGATCTATCTTCTAGTTTGGTCGCTGTTATGAGGGAATGGATTCGCTCTCTTTCCGGGATTGAAAGAAGTTAAGACACTTCCGACTCTCTCTACTCCTTCGACGCCTTCTTTTCAATCCTTTCGATCGTCTTTTCTTCGATCGTCTCCAACCAAGGACTCCAAATTCCTTTCTTGTACAGAAGTATCGTACTTTCATGTGCCACTTCGTCGTTCACGACTACATCTTAAACGTCATTCAATAGGTCTTCTAGATCGATTCTATTAATTACTTCTACCTATTTGTTGTCGAAAAGTCACATCCACTTTATCGGAGGATAACCTTCTTCTATGGTAGATCCTAAATGTATCGATCTCTCCTCTTCAGTTACGGACAAAAGTTTCGAAGTCATGTGTCTGACCGACAGAACAATCCCAGATTACATCGACCACCGAATTCCGACTTCGGTTACGAGTAACTGGAAAGATTTTTAGGATTCCTGGACTTCTTAACATGACGAAGATCAGACGGACACGAGATCTTCACCTTGTTGTATCGGACCTACTATCATGTAGACAAATGATGCACCATGACTTATAAACTTCGGGTGACAACTCTGGATGACGAATCCTTTTTTCTACTGAAAGTTTTATGATTACGAGTAAACTGTCACGTGGGTCAGTGGATTCTCAAGACTACCTCTACATGTTATGTTAAGTACAACAAAAGTACGGACGATTGTGTTGTAGGTAAGACGTCGGGTACCTAGTTCCTCATTAAAACTGAAAGTTCAGAATAATACACTCTTTATGTTGCGTATTCCGATATTGACGACATGTGTCACTAAGGAGACTACCTAGACCCGTTTCAGTTAACTTTTGGAAGACGTTTCCTAAGTGATAAAATCTACGGTAATTCTTTTGAACGCTAAGTGTCTCTCTCCAGTTTTACAGTTGTACTTGTCCTGAAATCTTTTTCAACTGGGTCGGGAGTTCCTACTGAAACTCCCCAAGTTCTGAAATCATCTTCATTGACGTCTACCCACATTTATCATTTCTTTCTTGATCTTCCTCTCCACCTGGGACTTCTACACCGACTTAACGACATCGTCGTACTACTTTGAAATTACCTACTCCCGAAAGAAGAAGACCTACTCGTTTCTTTCTCTAAAGAACTCTACCTTAGATAAAGACCACTTCTACGACATTTCCAATAACCTTAATAGTGTTTCCTAAATCTGACAATTTATTTGTCAACTATTTCGTCCCAACTTTCCCTTAACTGAGGTTAAAACTTTTTACAAGATGAAACACATTTTACAATAGATTGTCGTAACGTACGATGTCTCTTTAGCAAACAGTTTTTCAATCAACTACGTCGTTTGAAGTAACAAAATAAAATTCTTTAACGGTTTCGGGGGGGGTTGTAAGTCCTTGGTGGTGGGACTAATCAGTCGCTGGTAATTGTAAACTCCGTTCTAGGAAGTGGTCTTTTCTCTAATATTGAACGACTCAGAGTCTACTACCAATCAAAAAAACAAACAAACAAAAAATCGTTAATACATAAAAATTTAATTCCATACAGTTGATTTCTTTTTACTCGTAGGAATTTCAACACTCAATTCTAAATAATCCTTCGGAATGAATCCTAAATGACTCGGAATGACTCCTGACCCGAAGGGACTATCAAGTCAACCATTTCTTAGGTGGACGTTACGTCCTTTGGGGTCAAGTTAAAGACCCAACCCTTCTAGGTCACCTCTTCCTTATCCGATGGGTGAGGTCACAAGAACCCGACGGGAATACCGAGTCGACCATTTCGTAGGTGGACGTCACACCCTCTGGACCCAAGTTAGGGACCCAACCCTTCTAGGGGACCTCTTCCCTTTCCGATGAGTGAGGTCATAAGACCGGACCTCTTAAGGTACCTGACATATTAGGTACCCCAGCGTTTCTCAGTCTGTACTGACTTACTGAAAGTGAAGTGAAGTGAAGTGACTCCTGATTATCGGGGCCTCTTTCGGACAGTCGAGACTCCTCGATGAGCCATTCCTTCCTCGGTCCTGTATGTCCTCTTTTACGACTTTTTGGTTGTTTTGGGCTTGTTTGGGTACATCGACTTGTAGTTTTCTAATGACGATTATCTTTTGTCTGGAGAGTTCAATTACTACAATTACGAAAAGACACGCACCTTCTACCTTCTCAGACCTAATGCCTCTACCAGGGAATCCGTAGAAGAGATAGAACCCGGTCCTAGATCTCGTGTCTTTTACAAAGGACAAAAAGAGGTAGAACTTAAGGAGAGTCTCACGTGACACCACCCCCACACATACACTTCCCTACAGAAGTCACCGACTACCGAACTACCACCCGACGTAAATAACAAATGACCTTACAGTCCAGGCAAACCAAAGGGGACCATACATGTAAAAAAATCGGTAATATAACGCGTGAATTATCTGATATATCATCTCACATTTGTATTGGAAATATAAGTGGAACTTTGTTTTTTTAGTGCACTGGTGGAAGTACAGTTCCAACCGAAATAACACAACCGGACCTTGGATTCGGTGTTATAGAACCTCCAAACGGACGTAGAAATAGTAGAATTGGGTGACATCCTTCTTCCAGGAAATTATAGCATAATTATCACCGTATGTCGGGTCTTGTCTAGTTCCCGATCAGGAGAGGATGACGTATACCCAGTCTCGACACAGGTGTTACGGACAATTAAAATCTACCTTACATGGTGGATGAAATCGTTAATAAGACTCGTTGGTACCAGGTCCCTACCGATGAAGGTCATAGTCCAACGGATGGTCGACACGAAGTTGTTCTTCAAGTCATCGAGTAGTTTTAAGAAGTTTTTAAAGGAAGATCGTAAACAACAAAAAGTCGGTGTCCGTTTTCAATCGTGGCCTACCTACCTTAAATGTAGACCTTTTACCGTAAGGTTGAGATTTCTCTGTAACTATTTGTTCCCGACCGAGTATAAATACGTTTATAAAGAATTCGTATAGGAGTTTTTTAATAAAATGAAAGACAACATAACGTGTCACTTATTTATATAAGAACATTTTTGGTAATTTTCACTTTACGAAATCGTCTTAAGGGGAAATTCATGAAAGTGTGACCAGGATCAGTGGGTGGACTGAATTAAGGAGATTAGTCTGGAAATACGTTATGAATCAAGAACTTGAAAGACGACGAACTCTTAGTGGACCTCCCGTTCATCGAACTCAGATGTCGGGGATGGGTCTTTAAGACCAAGTCATTCAAACCCCACCCTTCACTCCTACACGAAAAGATTACTTTAGAGTCTATTAGTCAAGTCAAGTCAAGTCAATGCGTCAGCACAGACTGAGAAACGAGAAACACGGACTGGACACCTGACGTCGTACGGTACGAAGGGACAGGTAGTGGTTGAGGACCTTGAACGAGTTTAAATACAGGTAGTTCAGCCACTACGGTAGGTTGGTAGAGTAGAATAGGAGGGGAAGAGGAGGACGAAAGTTGTAAAGGGTCGTAGTCCCAGAAAAGGTTACTCAGTTATAGAGTCTATTACGACTAAGTGTTTGGTTTAAAACCTATTACAATGATAACCGTATACCATATACCGAGTCTACCATTTCTTAGACGGACGTTACGTCTTCTGGACCCAAGATAGGGACCCAACCCTTCTAGGGGACCTCCTCCCGTACCGTTGGGTGAGGTCATAAGAACGGACCTTTTAGGGGTACCTATCTACTCGGACCCCCCGATTTAAGGTACCCCAGCGTTTCTCAACCCGTACTGACTCGTTGATTCGTGTATATCTTTATACATCATGTTGAAACATATATGTCAAAACACGTTTACAAAATGACAAACGTAATAACATATTAAATGAAAATTTTAATTATTACACATAACCTTTATCGTAGCACCTTTACGTATTTCTAAACGACATAAAAAAGTTCAAAAACGTCTTATAACGTATAAAAGAAGATTAAATTACCGATGAATATCAAATAAACTTAATGAAAAGAACGTGTTATTAAACACAAGGAACTTCGATTATGAACGGAAAAAATACGAATAAAAATTACAATAAAAATTAATTGAGTTTGGGTTTGTGGTCTCTCACATATAAAAGAGAGTTATACAAGTGTATGTATCAACATAATTAAAACTTCTTTAGAAAGGAGTCTATATGAAGATTGAACGATTCAGAAATGACTGATGAGAAATCTGAACCACATCTTGACACTAAACTCCCCAGAGAAGACAATCGGGTTCCCAACGAAAACGGAGACTGAACCCACCGTAAGGGACCAAGGACTGAACTGTAGAAGGAGGAAGGGACCACCAAGTCTCCAATTTCGCAGACGGACGTTACGCCCTCTGGACCCAAGTTAGGGACCCAGTCCTTCTAGGGGACCTCTTCCTTTACCGTTGGGTGAGGTCATAAGAACGGACCTCTTAGGGTACCTACCTCCTCGGACCATCCGATATGTCAGGTGCCCCAGCGTTTCTCAGCCTGTGCTGACTCGCTGAAGTGAAAGAAAGAAAAAGAAAGGAAGAACCGAATGACGGAAAGAACAAATTTTTAAATGAATAAATAAAATTTACCTCCTGTCAGTGAGGTGTTACGACACCACCGGGGACGGTGTGTAGTTGTACCTAGTCGGTGTCCGCGTGTGCGTCGGGTGGGGGTTAGGACTTGACGGGAAGGCGCAGGGAGGGGTGGGGTAGGGAGACCCAACAGGGACTGGTGACTGAAACTCACGGGACGAAGTACGTAACTTGAACGTGACCAGTAGACAGAATGCATACCATTGCCCGTACAAAGTCACGATAAGAGAGTATAGTAGGGTCGGAACGGAAGAGGGTGTCTCGGGTCCTCGGACAAGAAATGTAGACACAGAGAAGACGACGGAACGTATATCCTAACAAAAATGGTAGAAATATTTAAGGTATATATATATATACGTAATTATATGACATAACCACAAAGAGAAAGACTGAATGAAATGAGACATATTATCCGAGGTGGTACGAAGTCATCGAAAGGTCCTTTTCCACGTACTCACGATAAGAAAAAAAAAAAAACTCTGAAACTTACAGACCTGTATAGAGAAGGAAACTTCTAAACAGAACAATATCTTAAGATCTACAAAACTTTAAAGAGCTACTATACGGAGGCCTACCTGAAAGAAGTGGGTAACACGATCCATGATAAACCTTTTAAAATTATAATCTTGAGTGTAAGACCCTGTAATTTGTTTTATGAAACTACTAAAAGAAGGGAAATGAAAGAGACAGAAAAAAACCCCTTGAAAATAGTAATATAACCTTGAAGACCTAACTACGAGAATTAAAAGATTAGAAAATAGAGGAAAACACAAAAACCAAATAGGAGACCCTCTAGAAAATTTAAGATAGAAGGTTGAAAAGACACATTAAAAAGGACCGAAACCAGTATAAAATTTAAAAGTTCTTGACAAAAATAAGAAACGTACAAGAAATATACGGTGTTGAAGAAAGAGATAAGTAGCCAGTCACCTGTGAGTCCAACGAAGGTAGAGAACCAATAATATTTGTGACGGTACTCGTTCCCCGACGTCTACAGAGAAACTGTATTACAAAAACAAAGAAAACCTTATAAGGGTCTTAACCTTAAAGACCTGGTATACCATCAATTTAAAAATAATTCTTTGGAGATTTGACAAAAGGTATTACTGACGTGGTTAAATGTAGGATGGTTGTCATGTGTTCCCAAGGGAAAAGATATGTTGGAGTGGTCGTGAATAGAGAACAGTAAAACTACTATCGACGACAATTGTCTACACTCTACTATAGAGTCACACCGAAACTAAACGTAAAGAGACTACTAATCACTACTCATGAAAAGTAGATGGTAATCCGGTAATCATACGGAAGAAACCTTCTTACAGATAAGTCTGTGAGACCGGGTAAAAATTTTGACTAAAATAAAGAAAAAAAGAAAACGATAATTCAACACACTTATGGAATATATAAAACCTTTATTTGCAGAATAGTCTACATAATAAAAGTCTGTAAAAAGAGGGTAAGATATACAACGGAAAAGTAAAACAATCACTAAAGGAAACAACACACTTTCAAGAAATATAATGTAAAATTGAATATACAAAGTCTGGATAAGTCAATTTAGGTGTTTTATAGTACTGATAACACAGAAGGACTACATATCGTTACACGAATGTATCAATGATTGTATATTATTAGGAGAACCAAGAGAACCATTCAAAGTAGGATATAAGTTAAACTATAATTATAACACCACAACCTCTTCTGAGAACTCTCAGGGAACCTGACGTTCCTCTATGTTGGTCAGATAGGATGTCCTCTAGTCAGGACCCACAAGTAACCTTCCTGACTACGATTTCGACTTTAAGGTTATGAAACCGGTGAAGTACGCTTCTCAACTGAGTAACCTTTTCTGTGACTACGACCCTCCCTAACCCCCGTCCTCCTCTTCCCTTACTGTCTCCTACTCTACCGACCTACCGTAGTGGTTGACTTACCTGTATTCAAACTCACTTGTGGTCCTCAACCACTACCTCTCCCTCCGGACCGCACGACGTCAAGTACCCCAGCGTTTCTCAGCCTGTACTGACTCGCTGACTTGACTTGACTTGACTTATAACAATGTCGAATAAAAGGAAATCGATAAAAACTATATAAAAAAATTTTAAACTTCACATCAACTAAATATTATGACAATTAAAGTCAAGATGTGGGTTCACTCTACATAGAAAAGAGTATGGAAATAAAGTTGTAACAGAACAATAAAATTCGGACAGAAAATTTTTATCGTTCTCAAATAAAAATGTGGGGGAGTCAGTCACTCAGACAGAAGATTATATTTAAAATGGATAAGTACAACTACAAAAATCCGAACAAAGACACGGACCACCCGACGGCAGATACCCAGCGTGTCTCAGTCTGTGCTGACTTCACTGAATCGTCGAATCGTCAATGAGAATAAATAAACGAGTCAGAAAGAAGAGGGGAAAAAAGTAAATAGGGGGGTGTGGGGAGATAAGTAAAAATTCAAAAGAGAAAAAGGACGATTATATAATTATAATCTTCTTTATTATGATATGTGTATTAATTTGAATGTAAAAGGACGATAGATAGTTAATTATACATATAGTAAACCGGTAACGATATTACTACAAAACATTACTTGATAGAGTGTTTATTTGGGTTTATTATCGTTAATAAAAATTGGTATATACGTCGACACGTTGACTTGACTCCGAGTCAACTACATCTGACCCAAACCACTATGTCGAGACGATGTGTAACATCGAGACACTATAACAATATGTTGACACATTGATACTCTCGAAAGGAATAAGATAGTCCGGATCTAAAGAGTGTATTAAATCCAAGGTAATCACAAAAAGGTCTATCACCTGTACTACTTCGAAATAAACGTATTGTAAAAACTCCTGTAACTCTATCTCATGGTTGGAACCTTCTAAATAAGTTTTAACATTTCCCTCACAACTACCGGTATCTTAAACTTGGTTCTCCTCTATTCTTGAGATATCTTCAAGAACCACTCTGTTTCTCTCTTACTTCAAGACTCTCATCTTTACGGACTACATACGAGGTAGAACCCTACGGTAAACCCAGGCCGTTCTTCTTAAGAAAACTTGTACTGAAAGTCGACACGGAAACCGAGTCGACTTATAGAAAAAAGAGTCAATAGTATCGTAATGAAGAGAAGTACTGAGGTTTTACAACATTTCGGGGTCTATAGTCTTTGAAAACCTTTCTCGATATACTAGTAAATTCGTCTCTTTTGATTAAGGGTTGAAGTCCCTGTAACCACCTTTCATGGTTATTAAAGTATCTACATACTTCTCGTGGCCGCCAGTCTCTAATGGCTACTATCATCCACCCGTTCTTGTAACTATTCTACTTGAGAACACTCTTTGATTGTTTCGACTCATTTTATTTATTCAACTTTTTCATTTTTGACTGTTTCGATCCCTTTTTTACATACGGGTTCTGTTTAAGGAAATAACAAATTTTCTTATGTAAATAATCACAGAAAACCCCTACGGGTCTACAGAGTAACCATTTCTTAGACGAAAGTTACGTCCTCTGCTCCAAAACTAGGGACCCAACCCTTCTAGAGGACCTCTTCCTTTACCGTTGGGTGAGGACATAAGAACGGACCCTTTAGGCTACCTGTCTCCTCGGACCCCCCGATGTCAGGTACCCCAGTGATTTCTCAACCTGTGTTGAATCGCAGAAAATTAACTGGAAAAGGGTTGGTCTAAGTAAAACTTAGAACCTGAGTACTTTAAGAAATCTCCGTGTGATCTCCTGTGACAACTCAATATTTATAGGGTCACGACAAACGGACCAAGGATAATTACGACTTGAACGTTGATGAAAGTAACTACAGTCATAAAGTGGAAGACTCGATCGTCATCCTAAACTTTTTCTGTACCTCTAAACGAAGGTCACGTCTTTTTTTTTTTACTGAATTTTGTCACGAACAACTTTTTATCCTTTCTTTTTACGTATAAACACTTCCTCATGACTAAAAAAAAAAGAAAACCGTAAAAAACCAATATTTAAGTATCATGACAATGTCGGCTATATGTTTTGTGTCAACATCGTTGGTCTCTTTCTTTGTCCTATACTGGGGGAAATACTCTACGAGTATTATAAGGGTTCCTCCGTCCCCTTTTCAGGTAAGTAGACGTAAAATAAGTCTTCCGAGAAAAGAAAACGAACAGTAAAACCTTACCCGAATTGACAAGGATTTTTCAATGTCCTTGTTGTCTCGATCTTTAGTAGACAAAGAAGTGTTTTGTTTAAGTGAGGTCTAGTCGGTACACTAGACGGGGACGTCACGGGTCGGGAGACTGGACTCAGAACGACCTTGTCGTAGAGAAACCCCTGACTGTTTCTTAAGGACAAGATTCAAGAAGTACAATAAAGAAAGTTCAAACCACGGACGACATTATGACTCAGGAGAATTTGGTCTATGACTTTTCATTTTGATTTTCGGGTTTAGGTAAGTTGTCTCTTGAGTGACACGTCTAGACTCTATTTTATTCGGTGTTTATAAAGTCGTCATAGTCCTATATGTAACGTGTTAAATTTTTTTCAACCAGCCCTACTAAACTCAAAAGAGTGACCGTCTTGACCCCATTAATACACTGGTAAATTTAACGAAGGTTGTAAAATAAGTGTGGTTAGAGTCTTCTAAGAATTAAAGTTTTTTATAAAACATAATTATCTTAGTCGAGATTCAGACAAAAAAAAAAAGGATAGTTGTGAATTATGTCAATATAGTCAAATCTTTATAAAATCCTTACTACACGAGAATAATTAAAGGTGATTTTTCGTAAATAATTTTTGTACGTAAACAACTACGTCAATGATATGTGTCGATCAAAACACACTGAGGATCAGTGGACTACAGACGGGAGGAGACTCCGTGGTCTATCTGGACCTTAACGTAGGGTCGGGTCGCTCAACAAGTAGGGTCCCGAGAGAACCCGTTGAACCAACTAAGATACTCAGAGATTAACTACTTCTATTATTAAAAAAAAATAGTATTACCGAAACATTCCCACTTTACTATGTAACGATACTTCACCTGTTCAACCGTTTCATAAGTCACCTTAGATCGCCCAAGGGAAAACGTCGGAGAACTTCGGTCGTTACTGCGTCATCCTTGTCTCAGGTTTGACGGCGCAGTAACACACAGGGGTGTAGTCGGACGTTTCTAGAGTGTTTCCTTCTTTTTTATGATGTCTACCCCTCTGTGTAGAGTACGTGATAGTACAGTTTCCTTTTCGTATCAAGGACAGGTTTTGGACCTTATGTAAACTCGATAATTATTATGTACGACGTGAGGTCTCATAAAATTAGTTCAGAACACTTGCTGAAACCTAGTTTCTTCGCTTAGTTAGTTGTCTGCATCTCGAAGATCCCCTGAATGGACCGTCAAGTCACAGATTCTGACGGAAGACTCGAAGGGACCACTGAGTCACCATTTCTTAGATGGACGGTTGCGTCCTCTGAACTCAAGCTAGGGACCAGGCCCTTCGAGGGTGCATTGCACCCCGTTGATTCGGTCATGTGGTGTTGATGACGTCTAGTGCCACGGGTCCGGGGCACGAGACGGGGTTGTCTTCGGTGGAGCTACTCTTCCGACGTGTTGAGTCGATCTCTCCCTGGTGATGAGCGACACTGATCTCTTCTCGGGGGTGTTGTTGTTTCTGGGTCGTGTCGGTTTTTATTCATTTATTAATTTAAATTTTTTCTAAAACGGAAGGTCACGTCCCTTACACCCAAGTTAGGGACCAGTCCCTCGACCCTAGGGTATACGGAACAACGGTTTTGGGGTTTTGTATTTGTCTTCGTCATAACATTGTTTAAGTCGCACACACAATCAACGAGTCAGCACAGACTGAGAAACGCTGGGGTAAGCTATTTTCTGAAATTTTTGCCAGGTATAAAGTTTTTCTTTTGTTGAAATTTTTTCTTCATTCCGAAGACAAAGGAATCACCGAATATAAGTACGACTCTTATACCACGAAATTTTTTAAAAATAAACTTTGTTTAAAACGTTTCTACTATCCCGAGTTTCAGGTTCTTCACGTTTACTACTTCTATGTACCATATTTCCTTTGTCAAAGGGAACATGAGATGACTAGTAACGGGAAGGACTTCCGTCGGAGACGGCGTAAGAACTCATAGAAAGATAATTTTCGATATATCATCTATCGAAAATATAGATGATATATATAATGTTCGATATATCATCGATCTACCTACCCACCTATACTTATACCCGTATCAATATCTATCTTATAAAAGTTTGTACACTTACATAGCAATCCGATTTCACGACCTTTTTTTATATAATAGTCGTCACAGACATACGAAGTCATTGTGGTAAACAATGAAAAAACCAGTATTAAACTACCACTTTTATAAAGTCACGTTCCAGTTTCTTATGAAAATAATACTTACTATAATCGGTGGAAAATCCTCTGTAAAAGAAAAAAAGGACACTTGACAGAAAAACATGGGCAATGGGTAAAATCTAACTTAAGTCAGAATAACTCCATAAATTTTTACATAATCCCTTTATCCTTGAAACATTAGACCCGATGCTTACAAAAGGAGTCAAAAGATAAATAGAAAACCGAAAAGAACACACTCAGAATTATACGTCTGTAAAATGTAAAAAGACACTTGTTCAGTGAGATTCTAATATTTTTGTATCTTAAACGGTGTACGACGTAAAGATTCACATAAAACGACAAAAATCACAAGTCTTGTAACGTGAAGTTCTGTTAAAAAAAGAAGAAAAAAGGGACTTTAATAGTAGAGAGTGAGATTTGTTTCTATTGTTTGTATAAAGATTTTCTTGACCGCCTCTGGTTAGACCTAATATCTTTACCTAACGCAATTTCTGGCGTGTCAGAGATTCTGATCTAATTCCGTAGTATTGAGTGAACTATGGGAATCTCCGGAACGAACCGTTTGTATCCGTTCACTAAAATTAATCGTGTAACACACGGACATTTACCTACGAAGATTTCCCGGACGTTACTCAGGAAAAGAATCGGCTAAGAAAATTCTACGGAAATCAAATCTCTCTTCGAGACACTCCATGAGACTGTGGTCCTTATAGAACAACCACACCGGTTGATGAGAATGGTAAAGACCCGTACAGACAGTATCTACCGTCCGTATAGAACGGGACAAGTTGTCGTTTTTTCAACGTGAGAATTATATTTAACTCTTTTTACAAAATAATTACCGGAACAAATATAATAACTATATACATCTATACACAAACACATATATATCAAGAGATTTTCTGCTACTACTTGGAGTCGTCTGTCAAAGGTTCTATAAAGAGTGTTCGGTCACCTCGGGTTAGACTACTTCAAAGAGACATAATGAACGTCTCTTAGTCTAGTAGTACATAATATAACCATTTATAAATTTGTCACAGTAACCCTCTTTAAAACAAAGTATTTTAACAAAATCTTAACTTCAATAGAATCTGAATCTTAAATCCATCTTCTTTGGATGTACTTTCGGTAAACATATCAGTAATTTTTCCAGGAGTCACTAATTTTCAGTAATTTCTCTCCACTCCCCACCCAAGAGAAGTGAGAGTTGGGGGTCTCCAGAGACCGAACGCAATGACGTACGGATGGATACCGAAATAAGTTGACAACATTGAATTCTGAGTGTCCCGACCAAAGAACCTCACTTCCGACGACCTAAAGAGAAAAGGGTTATTTATGTCTCAGACTAAAAAAAAAAGTACCATTCGTCTGTTTCTAAGGGAAACTTTGTACATCAGACTCGCGGTTTGTGACCTAGGTAACAGAGACTGTGTTACTCACGGTGTAAGTCAGAAATCTTTACCACTCGTCAAACGAACATAAGCTCTTGGTTTCTGCAAAAGGTGTAGGTCTTTTCACTACGTGTCGACTCAAAAGTTATTACGATCGTGACACACACTCACACTAAAGTGTGCCGCTACACATGTCACAACTGACCATATACGGAGAGTACCTAGTCGAAACCCGACGAGTACTACTCAATAAGTGACACAATATGGCTATCTTGAGTTGGTGAAGTTTACTTTTATCTTTCCTAAAGACGAGTACAAAGTATGACGCACATTCACATATCGAAATCTAATGTAAACAGGATGTATAAAACCCACATTACACCTAAGTTTTAATTCCTAACGGAACACAGTCCAAGAGGTCTTCGACTGAGACTCAACTCCTAAATACACGTTTACTAAATAATCGTTTAACGAGGGTCCTCTTTGTCCATTCCCTCATCCTCTTTGTCTAGTCACTTTCCTTCCTTAGGTTCGTCCCGTGTTAAAGACTGTTTCAAGATCGGAGTCGACCTAGTATGTCCTCTCGAAATGTCTAGTTCAATATCGAGACTAAAACAGGGTCTAACTCCGTTCCCTGGACCCGAAAGTATTCAGTGAGCGTCATTCTCGGTGGGTTAAGATTCCCCCCTGGGTTTGAGAGTCTATGTGAGTACATGAAGGTCAAGAACCGTGTCCGTCCGTTTCACCGTAGACACCAACTCCCGTCAGAAGACTTCTGTCAGTCTTTACACCCAGGTGTCTTCGTTTTCGTGTTTCTTCGATCCCCACCCCTCCCACGTTTCTTTACCGGTCTCACGAAGTTCCCCCATATTATGGTTTTCAACAAACGATCTCCCTAATGAAGATTTAAGACTAATTTTCTAAGAGTCAGTGACTTTTCTCTAGGAAATCACTAAGACTATGTAAAATTTTCTTAACAATGATTTAACTATTTATTAAGACCAGCCTATAACCGAATCAGTTTCTGATGAGGTCCGTTCTCATGACCTCACCCAACGGTAAAGGAAGAGGTCCCCTAGAAGGACTGGGTCACTAGTTTGGGTCCAGAGGGCGTAAGGTCCGTCTACGAAATTGGAGACTCGGTGGTCCCTTCGGGTATCCTATAGAATGAGAAATCATAAAGAGTCCATGTGGTCCGTGTGAAGACGGAGTCCCCGAAACATGAATAAAAAAGACGGTTCCAGAATGAGGTGTCTAAATATAAAACTATTTTTCACCCTCTTTCATACTATCTTCCTAAACCGACAAAGTGGGACAAGATTGGAACGGTAGTAACTGATCTACAAGATACGACGAATTACACTACGTTAAACTTTATGTGTTGTAGAAGTACTTATAAGAACGGGGCTTGATAAATTCGTCTTAGACTAGTCCGGAGGACAATTGAAGGGACCACCGAGTCTGCCATTTCGCAGACGAATGTTATGCCCTCTGGGCCCGAGTTAGGGATCGAACCCTTCTAGAGGACCTCTTCCTTTACCGTTGGGTGAGGTCATAAGAACGGACCTTTTACGGTACCCTCCTTGAACCATCCGATATCAGGTACCCCAGCGTTTCTCAGTCTGTGTTGACTCGTTGAAGTGAAATTGAAGGTCAAATGTTGTCCTAATACCATCAAAATATGTAAGTTATAGAAAACCTACACCCCAAACGGGTATACGAGTGACGACCTCCTCCTTTACCGTTGGTTGAGGTCATAAGAACAATCTTTTTAGGATACCTGTCTCCTTGGACCACCCGACATCAGGTACAACGTATGGGGACCCGATAGCAGGTCCGACGTTTCTTAACCTGTGTTTACTTACACGTCTGTACTTAGTTCCTGACTCGTGTGTGTTTACACAAAGGGCGAATAGAACAGTAGGAGGAAAGAACGTAGAGTCAAGGAAAATGGACCTTAGTAAAGGGAACATAGACCTCGTATAGAAAGTCACAAGACGACTGGTCACACCATTGGTGATCAGTACACCTATAATTCGTGAACTAAATATTGATGAGACTTAACTCTAAACGACAATCACATTTCGAGTAGGACCTAAAGTCTCTGGATCATGTTTTCACATTCTCTAGAGTAATTACTAATAACATAATTAATGTACAACTTTACTATGTTAAAACTATATAACCGAATTTATCTAGTAATAAGTCTACCTAATAGGAAAATAAAATAAAAATAAAAAACGAAAACTTTAACACCGATAATCCCCTAAATTTAAACACAGGGAGTATAACGGAAAGATAACCTGTTGAGACAAAATCTTCAAAGAAATTGATACCAGATAACCACCGTTTAAGAAAAAAAGTATAAATAAATAATTTTTTCGATTGGTCCTGTTAAAATAATAACCCACTAATAAAAAATTTGATAATACACTGCACTCACACCTGTTAATCTATAATTCGACTACTCTTGTCTATGATGTGAACTAGAATCTGACTCTTCGTGACACCGTTTAAGAATTAAAAAAAAAACAGATTTTTACAGAAATAAAATGTAAACGAGAACGTCATAAAAAAAAAAAGTGTACATGATCCGATTTAATTCAATAAAAAAGAAGAGAACTCCTATAATAAAGTGACAAAGACCAAAGGTAAAAACCACTATCCTGGTACAATCAGTTGTACTAGTGAGGAAAGCGAGATTAAACACAAAAGAGACTGACGTTACACTTTTTGGACCAAAAATGATAAGACCACATAGTAATACTACTTAGATCCATACCCAAAGAACAATAAATAGGACGAACCCTAAGTGCTCCAAAAGACTTTGATACATAACCAAAGAAGGCAGTCAGACCCTTTGATGATCAACAATAGAGAGTTTATAGTGGACCGGGGGTAAGACAAAATGGGGAAGAAGACTTTACGGTCAATCTGGATACAATCTGAAAATGAAATAGAATATAAAAGCGGATGTAAAATACAAAAGGAATAAAAACAGAGACATTCCACACATAACTTAATTGTCACCGAATCTGCCACATACCTACACTCTCAGCCTGACACTTCTTTCGACTCACGGCTTCTTAACTACGAAAACTTGATACCACAACCTCTTCTGAGGACTCTCAGGGAACCTGACGTTCCTCTAGGTTTGTCAGGTAAGATTTCCTCTAGTCGGGACCCATAAGAAACCTTCCTTACTACGATTTCGACTTTGAGGTCATGAAACCGGTGGACTACGCTTCTCAACTGAGTAACCTTTTCTGAGACTACGACCCTCCCCAACCCCCGTCCTCCTTTTCCCCTACTGTCTCCTTACTCTACCGACCTACCGTAGTGGCTCAGATACCTATACTCAGACTCACTTAAGGCCCTCAACCACTACCTGTCCCTCCGGACCACACGACGTTAAGTGCCCCAGCGTTTCTCAGCCTGTGCTGACTCGCTGACTTGACTTGACTTGATCTGCCAATTCTTAGACGGACGTCACGTCCTCTGGACTCAAGTTCGGGGCTCAATCCTTCTAGGGGACTTCTTCACTTACCGTCGGTGAGGTCATAAGAACGGACCTTTTAGTGTACTTGTCTCCTCGGACCTTCTGACGTCAGGTACCCCAACGACTCCCAGCCTGTGCTGACTCGCTGAAGTGAAAGTGAAAAGTGAAACTACGTAACCTCCTCCTCTACCGTTAGGTGGGGTCACAAGAACGGACCTCTTAGGGTCCCTGCCCCCCTTGGACCACCCGACGGCAGATACCCCAACGTGTTTCAACCTGTGCTGACTTCACTGAATCGTCATCATCATCTGAGGATGTTCTTCGTTTATATTTAGGAAAACTTTACTGGGTTAGGAGTTGTGTTCAGAGTTTCTTAAAAGTTTTATTTTCTTTTAGGGTTTCTTATATCTGTCACTTATCAGTTTTAGTGTTTCATATATTCCTTTCTTCTATGATGGTCTCTTTCAGAAGTAATTATCGTCTCTCGTTTTAGTCATGTTTCTCATGTCTATAACCCCTAATACTCTGTGTCTTATACCTTTTCATATAACATAATCTTAGAAATTTGCTTTTCTTCACAAATTTTATACTAATTTATTGTTCTTTATCTCTGTTTCACACAGTGAGGGCTTTAAGCATACAATTTTGGATCAAGGGCCACGCTAGAATAACCCTTCACCGCGGGAGCCCTCCATTAATCGGGTACTCCACTGGTAGGAGTACTTGTCCTACACACAGGAATAACTTCTGTGAGGTCTCTCGAGGGTGTGGAGGAGGAGGTGCGTTCCTGCCAAATAACTGATAAATTTTTATTTAACATTTTTCAATATAAAATAGGTTATAAAAATCAGTAAAAATGGTCCTTCTAGTCAGTACTTAAAATCGAGTAGTTTTTATGATGATTACTGTCATTAAAAATTGAGAATGATTAAACACCGCACCTTAAATGGATTGCAAACGTATGAGACAAGAAAGACACTAAATAAGAGTATCTCAATAAAGATTTATCAATCGTAACATAAAATTGGTTACTTACAAAGGAATATTCGAAAAAAGGAAACTCAATTTAATTTTTTGATACAAACGTCATTCAAAGCATGAGTAAAAGGTACAGCTTAACCAAAAATATGACTGTAGTCACGGAAATATAAAACTAAAAAGTGAGGAAAAAATTTTTGCCCACATATCAACGAAATATTACGACAATCAAAAACGACATGTCGTTTCACTCAGTCGAGACACATAGCGCAGAGAAAAACCTAAAGGAAGGATAAATCCAGTGTCGTCTCGCAATTCATCTCAAGGGACGCGATATATCGGCCAAGAGTAATCAATAGACAAAATATGTATCATCCCATATATACAGTTAGGATTAGAGGGGGTAGGTAAGGGTGGAAAGAATGGGGAAACCAAAGGTGTGCAAACAAGAGACACAGACAGAAATAAAGACGAACCGTTTAGTCAAGTAGATATGGTAAAAAGATCTCAGGTGTGTTTACGTAATTATATAATATAAACAAAAAGAGAAAGACTGACTGAAGTGAGACTCACTGTCAGAGATCCAAGTAAACGCAAAGACGTTTACCGTGTCAAAACAAGGAAAAATACCGACTCATTATCAGGTAAGATATAGAAATGGTGAGGAAGAAATAGGTAGGGAGACAACTACCCCCGAAGGGACCACCGAGTCTCCCATTTTCGCAGACAGACGTTACGCCCTCTGGGTCCAAGGTAGGGACCCAGCCCTTCTAGGGGACCTCTTCCTTTACTGTTGGGTCAGGTCATGAGAACGAACCTTTTAGAATACCTGACTCTTCGGACCATCCGATGTCGGGTACCCCAACGTCTCAGCCTGTTCTGACTCGCTGAAGTGAAAGAAAGTGAAAGTGAAAGACAACTACCTGTAAATCCAACGAAGGGACAGGACCGATAACATTGATCACGATGTCACTTGTGACCCAAGTACACATAAAAACTTAATACCAAAAGAGACCTATATACGGGCCCTCACCCTAACGACCCAGTACACCATCAAGATACAAATCAAAAAAATTCTTGGAGGTATGACAAGAGTATCACCGACATAGTCAAATGTAAAGGTGGCTGTCCCTTACATTTTCCCAAGGGAAAAGAGGTGTGAGAGAGGTCGTGAATAACAAACATCTAAAAGAAAAAAAAAAAACTACTACTGGTAAGACTAGTCACACTCTACTATGGAGTGACGTCCAAACTAAACGTAAAGAGATTATTACTGACTACAACTCGTAGAAAAGTACACAAACAATCGGTAGACATACAGAAGAAACCTCTTTACAGACAAATCCACAAGTCCGATAAAAAATTACGCCAACAAACCAAAAAATTA
This sequence comes from Capra ibex, assembly GCA_006410555.1. NCBI lineage: Eukaryota > Metazoa > Chordata > Mammalia > Artiodactyla > Bovidae > Capra > Capra ibex. The sequence continues at coordinate 697,381 of SJYO01022710.1, read as the reverse complement.
TAACTCGACGTACTCGACAAACATATAAAACCTCTAATTAGAGAACAGTCAACGAAACAACGTTTATAAAAGAGGGTAAGACTCCTGAAAAACAGAACAAGTACCAAAGAAAACGACACGTTTTCAAAGATTCAAATTTATCCGGGGTAAACAAATAAAAACAAAAATAAAAGTAATGAGATTCTTCACCCAGTTTTCTATAGAACGACGTGAAATACCTGAAAACTAAAGAAATCAGGAGAAAGTTGAAGAAGTCAACATGTTACATGACGTCAAATAAAGATACTTCCCATATAAACATTGTTAGAACGACTTCGGAACGCACTCTTTAAGAAAGACAACCGAAAACAAACACTTTCTTTTCAGTCAATTCAAATCCTAAAACCGAGTCCTACAAAAAAAGGGGACTTTTATAACGTCTGTGTGGAGGTAAAAAAAGACCAAAATATGTACATTACTTCTGACTCCGTTCGAACTTAACGAAGGAAAAGTCCAATGGAAAATATAGAATATCATGAAAAGAAATAGATATATTAATTTTATTAAACAGGAAAACACAGATCTTTACCAAAGATAAAGTTATTAAAAAGTATCTTGTCCTATGACACCAATAAATATCTGAGTCCTGAGTAAAAAAAAATATTAAGACTTTTTAAAAGTAGAAGGAAGAAAGAATAAATAGTAAATAAACCCCCAAGATTATAAAGACGAAAGAAAGAAGTTTTGTAATAATGAACGTCCAACTTATAAAAAAGGATCAAAAATTAATAAATTTCAGTCGTGAGGTATAGACTTCCCGTAGCTAGCCAAGGTCCTGGGGAGACCCTTGGTTTTAGGGGGTGCGAGTTCGGAGAATGTATTTTACTGTATCATGCAATCGGGAGGTATAGGTCCGTGACCCGTAGGCGTCTACGTTGTAGACGTATGTACTTCCTTGTAATTCACCAACTTAGGTGTCTGCGTCGTGTCGTCTGTGTCTCCTGGCTGTCACATAGACAATTCAGGTAGACTAGATTGCACAGAAAATTCCGGTGTAAAGGGATAACCAAAGAGGGACCTACCAGAGAGAACAAGTGATAAAAATTTTTAATAAAAAAAAGTAACAGTATTAATATTAAAAATGAAAGTAGTGTAAAGACACGCCCTTTAGAACGGTACAAACAGAAGTAATAATAACAACATCAAAATAAGTCTCAGTATAGACGACAAATGAAGGACGTTACCTCTAAAATTGAAACAATACGATATTACCTGAACGCGAAAAAAGATCAAAGAAACCTTAGCGAAAACAGTAAATTGACATAAGAAGTAATTCCGAACGTAGAGAAAATATTTTTCTAGAGTAGATAACGTAGAGTAGATAAAATATTTTCAGTACAGAAGAACATAGAAACCCTTATAGTACGTTGATCAACGGTCCTAAAAGGAGAGTAAAAAGATCTTTAATAAACTAATAAAAATTCTCAGATGAAAAAGAGAATTCAAAAGTGTGGAACGTCAACCGAAGAAATAAACAACGTCATAATAAAAGTAACTAAGATACAGTTAAATAAACAACAAGTAAACTAAAATTATAAACCAGATACGTACGTACCGTACCAGAGGTTTAGTCTCATCTTTAGTAGTTGTATAAATTCTATATATTTCTTAAGTCTAAGGAAATCGTGTTCATAAAAGTTTTACACCAGACATCCAAAGATCTAAAGACCTTTCCAAGAAGACCCGTCGGGTTCTCAGTTCTCATTCGTGTTCGGGCAGATAGGAATAAGAGAGTAGAGACTTTCGTCTCGGGGAGGTGAAAATGGGTAAAACATATAGTTCAAAGACACCATCTATAAACTTCCTTCCTTACTCGACAAATTCTGTCAAGACTTTTGACGAGAAATGAACACATTGTAGAGTTCAATCAGTGAAAACCTTCGAAATGAATGATAAAGTCATATGGTCTTTCATACTTTCGACTTCCTTTATCCAGGGTTCTCTTTTGTTACCCCTAATTTTAACGGATTTTCCTGAATGCCCTCCCCGTCTACTAGAATATTCTCCTTTATCTATATTTAGTGAAATCGTTTTTTAATTGGTCAATGGTACTTCTACCCGACTTGATTTTACTCGATATTGAATGTATACTTGAGTCTAGTGTTCACCCAATCAAATCCCCAACTATTTTACAATCGAAGAAAACAAAGGTGAGTAAGGAAACACTGTTACAGATTTTATGTCAAGAAAGATGTGACTTATGTGGTCCTATCCTACGACTATTAAAGACAATTCCCGTATGTGTCCGTGACTAACTGACTCTACCCGTCTACTGAACTCTTACAGGTACCATCCCTGGAGTCACCCGTAGTCACCCTCACTTTAGAGTCCCACCTTCCGATTTGAATTGTAGATCTGGTGGTTCTCTTCAAAATATCGTCACACGAATAATATCCTACTGTTAACTCACCAAATTTTATGTTCCGATTTTAAACTCCTCCTGGATCTTACTTGACATCCCAAATCTTTGTACCAACTTTTACGTCTACCCTCACATCAAAACCATCGAACTAGTAAAGGACAAACCGTGAACTGTGACTGAAAGTGTCCCCAGTTAAAATAACACCCTCATTTTTCGTGTATAACTAAGAGAAGAGGGAAGAAACAAAAGAAGAAGGATTAGTATAGTATAAAATAGACTATCCACATTTTTGCAAAAGTAAATTTTCGGAAGAGAAAGAGACGTTTTCTAACTAAAAAATTTTTCCATACTTATTAAATCGTATATGTACGTACGTACGATTCAGCGAAGTCAGCACAGGCTGAGACACGCTGGGATACCTGTCGTCGGGTCGTCCGAGAAGACAGGTGCCTTAAGAGATCCGTTCTTATGACCTCACCCAACGGTAAAGAAAGAGGTTTAAATTGTATTCAATATATACACACACATATATACATATCACAAGGGTATATATATACACTTGTGACAAAATAGACATTTCTCAATACTTGAGATTCTATTTAACTCCGGTTCACCGTCTTTTACTAACGCGATGACTTCCTTACCCTAAATCGTACTGAGTCCCAACGGAAACTGTTTCCACCTTGAAACTCTTTCCAGGAGAATCTTCTCTTGGGACCGACTACACAATTACATAAGGTCATGAAGGTCGGACTTTGTGAACTGAACCCTCCCATAGTCGATTTACGGACCTCCACACCCGAAGGGAGAAACGCTATAGACTGAAGAGATGACTTACTCATGACCCTTTCGAGACTCCGGTCGGCCGTGAGGCCGAGATTCCGACGTCGTAATCCTCCTCTCACTCCTAAAAGATAGAGTTCTTCGACGGAAAGAACGTCCATTCTTACGACGGTGACAGAGATTTCGACCGGGTCCCCCAGGGCTCCCTGGACAAGTCGACCTCACTAAAAGTAGAAGTCGTTTGGGAGTAGCGTCCGATACCACCAAAAATCACCGGAAAGGACTATACCGTAGTGGATCTTGTGTGATGACTTTGACATCGATACACCGTTCCGAATCCTCAAACGTGAAAATTATTCATAAGACCACTAAGACTATGTCTTTCTGGTCATGAGAAACTTTTCTACATCGAACCTTGGTGACTAAATTACGTGTCTGTTGATACTATAATGTAGAAGTCTTTCGTATCCGGACCTCCAAATACTTCATCAGGATGGGTGAGGACTTTGTACGTGGAAATCGGGACAAGTGTAAAAGACTAAAAGGATAAGGTCCATAACCGAGGTCAACAACCGAAGACCGGTAGAGGATAAAACGTCTAGACAAGTCTGAGGGAACGAGACCAGAGGACGAGTAGGGACGTAGACCTACGAACTAACACTAAGACCCATTCTCTACACAACCACGTCTAAAACGTGGATTCGTAGATACGACGAGCCGGAGGGATAGTAGTCTACCGTGAACCGGTAACTTTGACGAACCCCTCCTCTACGTAGGAGGGATAATGGTCAAAAATATTCCTTCTAAAAAAAAAGGGATTTATGAGGAGAATCTAAGAAAGGAATTTGGGTTGAGTGTATCGGTACTCTCCTCATTTAATGAACTAAATCTAAAACTCTTTCCTTGACCCGTACGAGTCGGGTCGGGGGTACGGGAGGAAAAAGAATCCTCGTTTGACGGACTTCCTTCGGGTGTGTCACAAGCCGAGGAGACAAAACATATGAGGTGTCCATGTTCGGGGGTTTATCTTTTCAGACTCAAACAGGTCAACCGGACACCACCCATCTGTTCAGGACGGATTAAGACCCGTATGTGTGATACAATCACTCGGGTGGGTAGACCGATTATCGACCTCTCGGAACAGGAAGGTAGAGTGGACATATCTTTATGTCCTTTACAGAACCGGGAGTAGATAACAAAAAAACCGAGTGAGTTACCCAAGTCTTAAGTTCATCCTTTTCTCCTCTCGGTAAGTAAACCCAAAGGAACACACACTAACGTACGATTCAGTGAAGTCAGTGCAGGCTGAGAAACACTGGGATACCTGACATGGACGGTCCGAGGAGACGGGTACCCTAAGAGGTCCGTTGTCCTGACCTCACACAACGATACGGGAGAAGGTCCCTTAGTATTCTTACTTCGAAAGAATTATCGAATTCCATTAAACTTTAGGATTACATAATACGTCCACTTCGCGTTTACGTGCAGAAGGAGGGATGTGGATGACTCACAAAAGAATACGTCTTCTTATACTCGGTTTGTATTCTGTATCTGATACATGTATAAACATGGAACACCTTGTATGCTGAGTAGAACGATTACTGAACATTACCCTCTCACCTTTCCACCATATCATCCGTAATACCAGGTCACTTTTTCGTGTCCTCTACTTATTAATCTCTTCAGATTCATATTTGGTGTGAGGTAGTGAATTATGACCCAACCACTTTTTCAAGTAAACCCAAAGAGGTAGTGTAGAATGTCTTTTTGGACTTACTTGAAAAACCAGTGGGGTCATCAACTCACTACAACCTATAAAATGAATTCGAAATCTTGAAATGAATAAAAAAGAATTTTACTCTGATCACTGTGGATCGAGAATTCTAACATCACTATTTTAATTTATCATATGAACTTCCCGAACGACATATAATATCTCCCTTGAGTCTTTCCTATTCAAAGGTGAAGGACACGCCCAGGTATCTTTGATTAGAGAACCAAAAGTGATATTGGTGTAACACGACTTAAACTTAAGAAAGATTTATCGTAAGATGGGACAGATCATTCTTCGAACCCTATAAGACAAAATAAGAATAATAGAATGCCTTGAATGAGGAAACTTATACTAATTTTTTTTTTTTTTCTAAAAGGGTCCACTTCCTCACTTTATGTGAGTAGACGGTTTGTTTAATCGATTTATGATGACAAAAGGAAACACGTTACTTATAAAATACTTACCTAAAACCTCTATCCAATTTTAATTCTTTACGTTTTTACAGGGAAATTTAACTAGACTTTAATTTGACCTAAAACGACACACAGTAGAATATAGTCATCAAATGTTTCAAAAGTTCAGTGTTCACAGTAAAAAAGGGGTGGAATCAACTAAAATCCAATAGACAGACGACTTATTTTCCGCAAACAGTTTAGCCTAACATCTGAGGAACTAGGTCAAACGTCGGGAGTGTCAAAGTCTAGAGGGTCTAACAAGTTATAACGAAAACTCCTCTGTCAAACCCCAACTGTCCCAAAGAAAAATCTAGTCCCTTGAGTTCACGAAGGGAACTGGACTACGGTCGAATAAAAGGTCCCGTGACACGAAAGAGCGCGAGTCTACCTAACAGTCGTAAGTCTACTACGGAGGTCAGGACCGTGGGACGTCCCGGTCGTAAGTCCACCCCAGTCTACCTCCCCGTAAAGTGTGGGAGGACAAAATAGACAATGGCCGACACCGTTTGTTGAAGAGGTCCTACAATTGTCCGAGTGTCAAACAATAAAGGAAGTCAATTTTCCATTTACCTCCTAATGTATAACAGTCCGGTTTCATTACTCTAATGTAAGACACGGTCACACACACACTCTTTCTCTCTCCCTTCCCCCCTTGAATGACAAAAGAGATTAAAACCGAAGTACCCTGACTACTAAATATTTTCACAGGAAGGAAGATAATCTCGGGTTTACAACCCTGGGTAAGCTCTTTAAGTATGTAAATTTTTAGTTTTATTTTTATGTTCACAATTGATTTTTGTAATTTTTTGTTCAACTAAAAATGACAACAAAAGAACATCGATACTCTCTTTCCCAAAGTCACACACGGAATCTTGTTTTGAAGAATTTTCAGGAGAAACTTGTAGAAATCAAGGATTTTAAAGTGGGGAAAATGATTTAGGACGTACAGAAAAGAAAAAGAGTAAGAGTGGGAAACGGACTTCGGGAAGTAGGGAAAAAAAGTGGGGAATAGTTTTTAGATGGTCGTATAGAGAAAGTCCATAATGAGTTCTTTTGTCCGTCGACTCCCGTCACTTAGTCTACTTTTGGGTCCAGACTAGTAGGTACAGGGGATTCGTACGGATTACCCTCAGGGGGAAGTAGAATGGTCAGATAGTACCTGATCGTGGCACCTCACCACTTTTGTGACTTAATCCTGAGTCTTCGAAGACGGTGGTTAACCACATCGAAGTCACTTGAATAAATTACGACTCGTGGTAGTAGAGATAAGATTTTACCCTGATTATTATGAATGGAAGGAATGGAGTATCCTGCCGTAGAAGTACTTAGACTAGAAGTAGTCTAAGTCACGACTTTCAGGAGACTCTTGACCCTTGGTGAAACTACGACGATAGTATTGAGTGAGTTCCGATATTTCTGTCAATTTTCGTTTTAGTTCAATCTCGGTCATGAGTTTTATAATACATGATCTCGCACTTTCCAAAAAGTTGACAAGTAATTACTTAGTTGGTGTTTAACTAGAACCGACAGTGAAGGTCTTCACTGAAGGGACCACCTAGTCTGTTATTTCACAAACGGATGTTACACCCTCTGGACCCAAGTTATGGACCCAGTCCTTCTAGAGAACCTCTTCCTTTTCCGTTGGGTGAGGTTATAAGAACGGACCTTTCAGGGTACCTGCCACCTTGGACCATCCGGTGTCAGATACCCCAATGTTTCTCAGCCTGTGCTGACTCACTGAAGTAAAGGCTTTCACTACGAAAGTCTAGTTCCGACATTACCTCTTTGTCTCTGTATCTGTAACGACTATCACCTGTTCCTTTTGTTCTACTTTACCATATCCTTTCTCCCCACTCAACAGTGCTCTCCTACCGACCCCTGAAATTACTCCACCATCGTAAATAATAAGGTGGACAAGACTTCACGATGTGTTTCTAAAGAAAACTTATAAATAAATAAAACTTACTAATTACTATCTACCCCTTTATCACCTTTGTCATCGACTGAAATAAAAAGACCCGAGGTTTTAGTGACGTCTACCACTAACGTCGGTACTTTAATTTTCTACGAATGAGGAACCTTCCTTCCATTACTGGTTGGATCTGTCGTATAATTTTTCGTCTGTGTAATGAAACAGTTGTTTCCAGACAGACCAGTTCCGATACCAAAAAGGTCACCAGTACATACCTACATTCTCAACCTGATATTTCTTTCGACTCGTGGTTTCTTAACTACGAAAACTTGACACCACAACCTCTTCTGAGAACTCCCAGGGAGCCTGACGTTCCTTTAGGTTGGTCAGGGAGGATTTCCTCTAGTCAGGATCCACAAGTAACCTTCCCGACTACAACTTCGACTTTGAGGTCATGAAACCGGTGGACTACACGTCTCGACTGAGTAAACTTTTCTGGGACTACGACCCTTTCTAACTCCTCCTCTTCCCCTGCTGTCTCCTACTCTACCGTGGTAGCTGAACTACCTGTACCCAAACCCACCTGAGGCCCTCAACCACTACCTGTCCCTCCGGACCGTATGACGCCAAGTAGCACAACGTTTCTCAACCTGTACTCACTCTCTGACTTGACTTGACTTGACTTACTATCTAATCAGTGAGTCACGTCCTCTAGACCCAAACTAGGGACGTAACCCTTCTAGGGCACCTCTTCCCTTATTGTTGGGTGAAGTCATAAGAACGGACCTCTTATGGTACCTGTCTCCTCGGGTCGTCCGATGTCAGGTACCCCAGTGTCTCAACCTGTACTGACTCACTGATTGTGAAAGTGAAGTATCGGGGAGTCTGACTTGATTAAGGCTCAGAATTAATACCGATACGTTGTAGACACCTATACACAGTCTTTAAATAAATGACCTTACTCTTTTAAGGGGAATGAGTACTCAGTACTCTTATAAGAACGGAGACCTCAAAATGAAATTACTTCGTTGACCATTCAATGAACCAAGTGCCACTCGTCTAAGAGTGTTAGACGCATGTACGCAATGAATAGAAAATCAGAAACCAAAAGAGGGGGAACCTACCTATGAGGAGTCTACTCCGTCTACTGGTCTTGTAAGAGAGGAACATTGTCCGTCACAGTTGGCCCACTGGTTTACTAATGATCCCTTCCTCGACCCCGAGAGATCTGTAGTATAACTGTGCACAATCCTTACCGCTAACGACCAAAAAGAGAACAAAAGAAAGCGCGAAAAAGGTAAATTTACCGTGTACATACATAAGAATTTCGAATAAGATAATAGTTCACATCATAAAAGGAAGTCGTGAAAGAAGTTCCCTTCAAAGTAATGCAGAAAGAAACTTTACTATGAGAGGTAGACAAAAAGAACCGTTGTATTCCTTATTAAAGGTCATGGGTTAATTTTAATACACCCGACTGAAAGTAATTGTACGGTGAGTTGTAAAGACTGATAACACGTAACAAATGAATCTCTTAATCTTTAGTTCCAGGGAACTATCAGTAAAAGACTTTAAAGATCTTAAATGTACACAAGACTCCGGGAAGAAACTCCATGATTACGAAAAAAACAACAATATGTCTATCGTCACGAATTATACTCTTTCAAGGAACCTCTCGAGACAAAAATTATCCACTCTTATTATTCGAATAAGTCCAAGAATGACACTCATATTTATCTATCGAGACCAAGTTCACACCTTGAAATTATGTATAACTACCAAATCTATGAAGAACATGTTAAACCCTTAAGAATACGAAGTATCGCATAAAATAGAGTAGTGAAAGGTTTGATGACTTGGATAAGAGTTCTACCTGAATCCATGTTTACTTAAGTAGACGAAGAACGATCTAAGGGTCAAGTTGTGTTATTTGAAACAAACTTTGTATCGTCTGAGACTTTTATTGGAAAGGTTACTATTATACCAATCTAAAAGGAATTTTTTAACGGGGACTGTTTTCTCTTTTCCCCCTGTCTAGAACACTCTTTATAGGTAGGATTATTAGAGATCAATCATAAGAAATAGACTTTTCCTTAAAGATGAATAAAACTTACATTGTTTATATAGATCCTACATACAACCATCCATCTTTGTTTCAAATGTTAAGATCCCGAAATCATAAATGTTCTATAAACGGATTAATCTTAGAGTGTACTGACGTACATGAGAGTTGTATGTAAATTTTTTTAAAAATAAAACAAAATTAACTTCACATCGACTAAATATTACGAAGTCCACATGTCGTTTCACTAAGTCAATATGTATAATAAGTAAAGTCTAAGAAAAGGTAATATCCAATACTGTTCCATGACTGATATCAAGGGACACGATGTGTCATCCAGGAACAAGTAGATAAAGTTTCTATGATCACACATAGATAATTAGGGGTTAAAGTCTAAATAAGGGGGGGGAGGGAAAGGAGAATTTTACTTTCAGCGAATCAACATAGACTGAGAAACGCTGGACTACCTGACACTTAAGTACCTTAAATGGTCCGGTCTTAAGGTGGTGTTCCTTAATGGACACCTTAAGAGGTCCGGTCTTATGACCTCACCCATCAGAAAGGGAAGAGGTCTCCTAGAAGGGTTGTGTCCCTAGTTTGGGTCCAGAAGGTGTAACGGCCGTCTAAGAAATGGTCGACTCGGTGTTCCCTTCGGGTTCTTATGACCTCACCCATCGGATAGGGAAGAGGTCTCCTAGAAGGGTTGGGTCCTTAACTTGACCTCAGGGGACGTAACGTCCACCTAAGAAATTGTCAACTCGATCATCGTTGGTATCTAAACAAGAGGTACAGACACTTAGACAAGGACAAAACATTGTATCCGAAAAATTCTTCGGCATTTGGATAACCGACTACTTGGAAAAACTCCCGTCCTTATCTCTCCGCATACATATCTCGTCTGAACACCTGCATCGGCCCCTTCCTCTCCCACCCCGTTTAACTCTCTCATCGTACCTGTTTACATGTATGTGATGGTCACACTTTATCTGTCGATCACCATTAGACCTCTTCCGTCACCGTCGGGTGAGGTCATGAGAACGGACCTTTTAGGGTACCTACCTCCTCGGACCACCCGACGTCAGGTACCCCAGTGACTCTCAACCTGTGCTGACTCGTTGAAGTGAAAGTGAAAAGTGAAAGTACGTAACCTCTTCCTTTACCGTTGGGTGGGGTTACAAGAACAGACCTCTTAGGGTCCCTACCCTCTCGGACCACCCGACGACAGAGACCCCAGCGTCTCTCAGCCTGTGCTGACTTCACTGAATCGTCGTCGTCGTCGTCACCATTAGACGACATATTGTCCCTCGGGTCGGACCACGAGACACTACTGGATCTCTCCCCACCCCCTACCCGACCCCTCCCACACCCTCCCTTCGAGTCCTCCCTCACCTATATATATGTGTGTGCGTGTGTGTGTGTGTGTGTGTGTGTGTGCGTACGTATATGTGAATGCCGACAAAGCGCAAAAACATATCGTCTTTGGTTGTGTAACATTTCGTCAATAGAAGGTTAATTTTTCTTTGTGGATATACTATAGAACTTTTTATCGGTATTTCAATATGTAATCTCTTACATTCAATACTTAAAGGAACTCCTCCTTTATTCTTAAAATACTGGAAAATTGAGTAGACTGAATGGGATGTTGGGGTACCATTTCCTCTCGTAGAACCTTTCTGATACTGAAACTTTAGTATGACTGGTTCTAAACTTAACAAAAAGTCACACTGGAACCCTATCAGAAAATTTATTTTAAGGACCGTCAATCAGCAGTGAGTAAATTCCCATCGAAAATAATTGTAGGTACAAACACAAGTACTTAACATGAAATACACATATGTAATTCCAATAATGTAAAAAAAATTTTCTTAGAATGTATAAAACGGTAGAAAAAGTCTTTGTCGTCCGTAGTATAATCATATGGAAACATCAAATACAGTCATTGTCTTTGGAGGAACAGGTTAATTTAATATATTCTAATATTTTGACATTATATATAATAAATAAAAAATAATATATATAATAAATATACTTATATTAAATGTCAGTAAATATTAGACATGGATACTAAGGAAAGGATGAACTCGTGTTCCAGATTTATAACCTAAATATCAATAGATTTTGGAATTTTTTAATGATCTCTCCCTTCAATTTACCTTAAAATTACCCGTTTCCTTTACTTTTTTTTTACATCTTTCAACTATTTCATTTACACTTTTGATAGAAGGAACCTTTATTTTATTTTGACACTCTATAGTGAAGGGTAAATTACTGTATTATTCCTTTTCTTCCTTTTGCCAGTTGATCTTGAACTTTAAAATTTTTACTATAATTTTTTTCAAACTTCTCTATTATTACGTTTACTATGAAAAAAACAAAAATGAAAACGACTCTCATACATAGAAGTCCCTTTTCCAGTTTACCTTTTCGACTAAACCGATATAAATAGTTCTAACAAATAAGTAAAACTAAGTGATAGGATAGAGGACTCTTCAATCACACGAAACTCAGTCCTTTTTTCATAAATGATCTGTACAAGGAATGTCATAATCTTTTCCACTTCAAAAATTTAGAACCCCTGTCACGATATGTAAAATCCAAGTTGTTTGTATTTAATCCTTAAATCCCAATTGTGTATGTATGATGACATATATTTTATCCATTTCTTACTGGATGAAATATCGTATCCATTGACATGAGACATAAAATATTATTGGATATTCCCTTTTCTGAGACTTTCTCTTATCTATATTTATATACACACTAACTAAGAAACGACATGTGGGCTCTGATCTTGTAACACTCAGTTGATATTATTATTATTATTTTTTTTTCTACTGGTTCAAAGTCTCAGTCGATAAATCTTCCCTCGGACTCTATGGTGATAACGGTCCAGACCACTTTAAAAGTTAGACAAAAGGTTGGAAAAAAGTAATTTTAAAAAAATAATAATAATAGGTAGGTAGCTAGACAACCTAGATAGGTAAATAAATAAATAAATGAATAAATTGAAAAACCTCTTCTACTATAGACTCGAATTCAAATTTCTTTATTTTGTAAAAAGGGGTCCTTCTGGTCCCTCGTGTCTCTTTAAGATCCGTCTCCTTTGTCAGATATGTCTACGTGTCCCTATATTTTCTCACCATACCATCCTCCATCCTCAGTACAGTCTTTATCGGAATTTGCAGAACCCTTCTCGAACCTAAACTATACAAACTTTTACCCCTCGTTGACTTCCGAAGTTCCTTTCCCTGTACGTTAAGAGAAACAAAGAAATCTTCCTGCCTAACTGTCATCTGTTCCGATCTCCGTGTCCTCGTCGCCATGTCTACAGATTCGTTCCCTGTCACTTATGCCCGTAATTAGTCAACCGTGCCTCCCGTTTATGTTTAAAATTTTATATATCCTCTCTTTGCTATCTTTAACCATAACAACCATAGCCTCTACTCCTTCCGTTTCCTTAGCTCCTAATGAAAGACGAAGACGGAACCCTTTGAACCACTGAAAACACCAGTGCATGTATCCCCGTGACCTCTCCACTCCTAGAATGTAGTCCTCAGGTCCACTATTTCTGGAGTTTTGTGTCAATGACTTTTTTCCTATTTCAAATGAAAAGAGAGGAGATTTACAGTCCTGTCCACCAGGTCACGTGAGTTTTGAAAGGAAGAAAAAGACAGTAAGAGTTGTACTCCAAAGGTGCAGTTCTAGATTCTACTGACCCGGTAGGGACCGGTGACATCTGTACGACACGTGCATAGAAGGGAAACTCCCTTCGTGTCGTCACAAACGATAAACGTACAGTTCAAAGTTTACCTTTACAGGTCATACATAAACCTAATATATCTGGATCTAGTCTTTACTCCAGGCTCAACTACCCTTCCTTAAACGTAAATTCCTCGTAATCGAGAAAAGTAAAAAGGCACCCCGTCTATGACAGGCAAGAAGGTTCATAGGTAGGAGGAGTAGGAGGACAGTCGTTGTCCTCAGAGTCTTCCCGTTCGCCGGCGAGTCGATCTAACAGATGAATGGTCGGACAGAAAGTCTATCTAAAAATGGTACACTATTTTCTTACCTGAAAATTTACCTTTGAAAAAAAAAAAAAAAAAATTCAATCTGTACGACCTCGTCATCTCCTTCTTCTCTCTTGAAACCGTTGAGTTTCGGAATGTGTCAAAACCGGTCTACGGAGGTTGAAAGTGTAAATTCAATGAAAAGTAGTTGAAAGAATCCAAAAAAAAGGGGTTTATCGGCTAACACTTCCGGAATTTAAGTGTTCCAATGTAGTAGAGGTAAACTGGTTCTCGTCACGGGAAAATATACTTTTATTAAAAATTTTTATATTGACAGTGAATGTAAAGTAACAAATTCTTTTTCTTAAGATCGTAAGTAACGGAAGACGGAACAAGACATACATACATACAACTTACACTTTTAAGGGTGGCGGTTTGACACTTAGGAATCTGGGCGTATATTAAGTCAGTAGAAACAGGGAAATACGGACCCTATGACAACCGAGCCATATTTATTTGAACTTCACCTACTTTGGTTAATCTCGTTGAGAGGATCGGGTAGAAAAGGGAAAGGTAGAGACGACGATAGTGTACAAGTAAAAACCTTTTTTCCATTTCACCTCTATAAATTTTCTGACTCTCTCGTCTTTCAACGAATTCTTTGACGAAACTCAGGAGTCCTCCCTTCGTATTGTCCTCCACCCTATTACCCAAAGTAAGTAACGTATCATTCACACTATTTGAGGTTCGACCCTCCTGTCGTTCCCACGAGACACACCCAATTAACCACGGGACGGGTGTGAGCTCTCCTTTTATTTAAAGGTTGGTGTAGTTTCAGAGGACGTCTTCCTTTTTTTACGAGTAATTTTTACGGTAAAGGTCCTTGGGACCGTCGGTCTGTTATTCTTCCGACTTTTTAGTGGAGACAACTCGAACAATGAGGAAGTTTGAAACTTGATAAACGGAACTCTTCTTGTTTCTTTCATACATCTATTACGTAAATTTAAGTTGAAGAATCTTTCACCCTACTAAATCGATCTCAACCACAAGTAGTTAAACTCCGGAGGATTTCGGAGTTTTAAATAATGATCTTTACACATTTTTAAGTGACAAGCTATGGGGAGAGAGGGGAAGAGTATTTGACGAAGGTCGTATCATGTACCCTATGTAGGTCTTAGTATGATGAGTACTACCCCCTTTTACGACTCCTTTGCGTCTAACCCAAGAAATAAATTAGGACTACCTTCTAAAATGTCAAGTATCTCAAAAGATGGTAAATGGAGTAAATAGGATTCTGACTTAGTAACAATTTAACGACTCCTGTCTCTTACATAAAATAAGAGAAAATTTTTGAAAGTGAAGTCTTATCCAAATCTAAATACCTTTTGAACGTTTCGACAATATCTCTTAAGGGTATATAAGAATTGGGTCGAAAGGGTTACAAGATTAAGACGGATTGAAACCACGTAAAAAGTTTTGATTCTTTTATTGTAATCGTGTTATGAACTTCGATGAAATTTATGATGAAATAAGTCTAAAACAGTTTAAAAGGTGATTGCAGGAATTAAGGTGTTAATGAGGTATTAAGGTAAGGTCCTATGATACGACGTCAATCTATAATAAATGAAAATAAAAGAGTATGAGTCCTGTCACGACCTATCTACGAGTTACACACAAACGACTCTTTTGTTTGATCTCTCTTGGTGGTCTTGAACTGTTTAAAAATCCTCCCCTAAGTCCATAGACTAAATCCTCCACAGAGGACGTGTCTAAAGTTCACCCTCCTACTAATGTGTCGTCTGGGACCTAGACCGTCGACCGTCGAGTAACGTCTGAACAGAGACATCACCGATATCTTCCACCCCCGTCACCTACCGAAGTCACCGACTTCTTACTCACCCTTCCCTCCTGTTCCCCACGTCACGTCTCTTGAAAGTCAAACAGTTGCTTTCGTTTCCCTTCACATCTCCGGCTTTCTCTATTTCCAAGACTCCTGTCAAAATCCTTTTCCTTACCACTTGAACTAAACATTAGTCTTTTCCTTTTAAATTTCCACCCCGTCTAATTCTAGGTTATTTCTACTCTACTAACGACTTCAGTGTCGACCCTCTTTAGTCCCCCTTATCTCACATCTCCCTTTTTGATCGGAAACTTTTCCTTCTCTTTTTAGTAGAAAGGTGACTTTATCCTTCTTTCCCCCCTTGTACACTTACTTACAGAACCTAGATAATAGGTCAAAGGGAGAAAAGAAAGAGTAGATCAAAATTGCCGAAGATTAAAAATTTCTCTTCATCTTTCTGGTCGGAAACTCTCGCTCCCTTCATCCTTAGTCAACATTAGTTCCGAGAGTCTTAGACTATCTATGACGACCTCAGTCTCCTACTTTTCCGACCTATCGTAGTGGTCACGTTACCTTTATTTGAACCTGTTTGAGGTCCTCTACCACTTCCAGTCCCTCCGGAGCGCACGACGTCTGGTACCCCAGTATTTCTCAACCTGTGCTGACCCGCTGACCTGTTGTTGTCTTTGTTTCCTTTTCGTTTTAGTTGACTCTTACTTTCTTTTCACTCTCTCGTAGTGACTCCCGGGCCTCTAGACAATGTAAGACCCCGGTCACAACGCGACCACGGTGAGAATCCAACGGTCTGAGGGGGCTCCTGTACGATCGAAATTTTTAAGTAAAGGGGTAAAGGAAAGGATAATAATGTAGTGAGCAGTTTAATAACTGAAACAAGACCTTAAGTCAATTGACGGAAGTAACTTGAGTCTTACCTATTAAAAATAATACCTCGTCGACGGTATAACTGTTGCCTTAAAAGGCTGAAATAAACATCATCTACTAGGATCGTCACAAATAGGATTATTTTTATTATTGGCTTAGTCTTAAAGAACTCATGGATAATACAATATCGTGACACCACCTGTAAAATTGTATATGTGTATACACATGTTCCATAGACTCAAAGCTTACACCTTTGACTCAGAACCTCTCTCAGTAAGAAAGTTTTTTTTAACAAAAATTAATCTTCTATTAACAAAATGTTATAACACAATCAAAGACGGTATGGTTTTTTATAAATAATTCACAGGAGGTACACAGTCCCAAAGTAGACTCCACTAACCATATGTAGTCACTCTTTGAGTTATTTCTAGGAACTGGACACTTCAGTGTAAAATTGTCTTCTAGATTCACCCACTGATAGAATCAATCCCAACGTATTATCGTATGGTGCCTGAAGGGATCACCGAGTCCCCATTTCTTAGACGGACGTCACGACCTCTACGTCCAAGTCAGAGACCCAACCTTCTAGGGGACCTCTTCCTTCACCGTTGGGTGAGGTCATAAAAACGGTTCCTTTAGGGTACCTGTCTTCTCGGACCACCCGATATCAGGTACCCAGCGTTTTCTCAACCTGTGCTGAGTCACTGATTTTGTTTGTTGTTTATCGTATGGTATCCGCCACACCGAATATTTGTTATCTTCAAATAAGGGGTATCAATGTCTCCGACCCTCAGGTTCCAGTTCGGTCACCGACTAAATTGTAGACGACTTCCGGCCAAAGTACCAAGTGTCTATCGAGGGAGCAACGACACAGGAGTGTACCGTATCCCCTGCTCCCAAAGGAGAAACCCAAAAGAAATATTTCCATGATTATGATGAGTACTCCAGAAGTGGGAGTACTGGATTTCCGGGATAGAGGTTTATAGTAGTGTAACCCGTAATCCAAATTTGGGTACTTAAAACCTCCCTTGTGTTTACAGTCATTTATCGTCATTCACTAAACGGATATAAGTGTATGCATTCATCGTGGTGACTAAATGGTCATAAACGAAAGGGACGCAGGTAGAGTGAAAGAAAACCATTAGAAGACCCCTGTTAAAGGGTGAAAGAGATAAACTATGTCAAAACACCTTGACAATTAGACCCATAGAACAAAGGTTCTCATCCGTATACTGATAAAAAATGATCCAATTAACCCAGTTAACTTATTAAAAAAAGAACACTTTAAATTTAGGACATATTTCTTTTTGTCCTGACTCTTAGTAACTTTCAGTAGGGTGGAAGACAAATGACTTCTATAAAAACTTTACTCTAAGGGGGCTACATGGTCACCTAAAACAGAGAAGGTTCTGACTAGGGGTCGGAACGGAACTTAAGACTCTCGAGAGGGTATTACAACGTAGTACTAGTAGTAAAAACGAATTCTGTCGGAATTAAAGCCAACGAATGGTAGTTCCTTAATCTAAACAGTTTAAGGTCTTAGTCAGGGATTTGACATACTTCGAAGTGACCACGTATGAGGTGTTGTGTGTTCTCAAGGACTTTCTAACAAAGTCCCTGAAATACAATCCGAAGGGATCACCGAGTCTTCCATTTCTTAGACGGACGTTACGTCCTTTGGACTGTTGTGTCTTCTCAAGACTTTCGAACAAAGTGCCTGAAACAATGACATGTATAATACTAAACTTTTTAAGGACCTAGATCTGTTTCATCAATAGTTTAGTAAACATAGACAACTGTGTACTGAATCTTTCTACTTGTGACGAAGTAAAGAGAACCCTATACCTTGTCCGATCTGACTCACTCATAGTTTAATCGAAAATGAACCAACCGGGAAGATAGTGTCATTTCATAAAACTTCTGACTCTTAAAATAAACGAAGTCAAGTCAAGTCAGCGAGTCAACACAGGGTGAGAAACGTTGGGGTACCTGATGTCGTGTGGTCCGAAGGGACAGGTAGTGGTTGAGGGTCTCAGATGGGTTTGAGCACAGGTAACTGATCCACTACGGTAGGTTGGTAGAGTAGGAGACAGCAGGGGAAGAGGAGGACGGGAGTTTGAAAGGGTCGTAGTCCCGTAAAAGTTTACTCAGTCGAGAAACGTAGTCACCGGTTTCATGACCTCAAAGTCGAAGTCGTAGTTAGGAAGATTACTTCTGGGTCCTGACTAGAGGAAATCCTGTTTGACCAACCTAGAGGAACGTCAGGTTCCTTGAGAGTTCTCAGAAGAGGTTGTGGTATTAAGTTTCCGTAGTTAAGAAACCACGAGTCGAAAGAAATGTCAGGTTGAGAGTTTAGGTATGTACTGAGGTATGGTATCGGAACTGATCTGCCTAAAACGACTGTTTCATTATAGAGACGAAAAATTATACAACAGATCCAACCAGTATTGAAAGGAAGACTCTTAATTCGTAGAAAATTAAAGTACCGACGTCAGTGGTAGCCACCACTAAAACCTTGAGGGGTTTTATTTAAGTCGATGACAAAGGAGACAAAGGGGTAGCTAAACGGTACTTCACTGTCCTGACCTACGGTACTCGAATCAAAAGACTTACAACTCGAAATTCGGTTGAAAAAGTGAGAGGAGAACGTGAAAGTAGTTCTCCGAGAAATCAAGAAGAAATGAAAGACGGTACTCCCACCACAGTAGACGTATAGACTCCAATGACTATAAAGAGAATTCTTAGAACTAAGGTCGAACACGAAGTAGGTCGAGACGTAACGTACATTACATGGGACACATAATGTGTACGTGTAGTGGTCTACCAGTTGTGGCTTTAGTCTGACTAATATAAGAAACATCGGTTTCTACCTCTTAGAGATATGTCAGTTGTTTTTGTTCTGGTCCTCGACTGACACCGAGTCTAGTACTTGAAGAATAATGGTTTAAGTCTGAATTTAACTTCTTTCATCCCTTTTGGCGATCTGGTAAGTTCACACTGACTTTAGTTTAGGGAATACTACTATGTCACCTTCACTCTTTATCTAACTTCCCGGATCTAGACTATCTCACGGACTACTTGATACCTTACTCCAAACACTGTGACGTTTCCTCTGTCCCTAGTTCTGGTAGGGGTACCTTTTCTTTACGTTTTTTCGTTTTACCGATAGACCCCTCCGGAATGTTTATCGACACTTTTCTTCTCTTCGTTTTTCGTTTCCTCTTTTCCTTTCTATATTCGTAGACTTACGTCTCAAGGTCTCTTATCGTTCTTCTCTATTCTTTCGGAAGAAATCACTAGTTACGTTTCTTTATCTCCTTTTCTTGTCTTACCCTTTCTGATCTCTAGAGAAGTTCTTTTAATCTCTATGGTTCCCTTGTAAAGTACGTTTCTACCCGAGCTATTTCCTGTCTTTACCATACCTGGATTGTCTTCGTCTTCTGTAATTCTTCTCCACCGTTCTTATGTGTCCTGATATGTTTTTCCTAGAAGTGCTGGGTCTATTAGTGCTACCACACTAGTGATTAGATCTCGGTCTGTAGGACCTTACACTTCAGTTCACCCGGAATCTTTCGTAGTGATGCTTGTTTCGATCACCTCCACTACCTTAAGGTCATCTCGACAAAGTTTAGGACTTTCTACTACGACACTTTCACGAAGTGAGTTATACGGTCGTTTAAACCTGTTGAGTCGTCACCGGTGTCCTGACCTTTTCCAGTCAAAAGTAAGATTAGGGTTTCTTTCCGTTACGGTGTCTTACGAGTTTGATGGTGTGTCAACGTGAGTAGAGTATACGATCATTTCATTACGAGTTTGAAGAGGTTCGTCCGAAGTCGTTATGCACTTGACACTTGAAGGACTACAAGTTCGACCAAAATCTTTTCCGTCTCCTTGGTCTATAGTTTAACCGTTGTAGACGACCTAGTACCTTTTTCGTTCTCTCAAGGTCTTTTTGTAGATAAAGACGAAATAACTGATACGGTTTCGGAAACTGACACACCTAGTGTTAGTTGACACCTTTTAAGACTTTCTCTACCCTTATGGTCTGGTTGACTGGATGGAGAACTCTTTAGACATACGTCCAGTCCTTCGTTGTCAATCATGACCTGTACCTTGTTGTCTGATCAAGGTTTATCCTTTTCCTCACACAGTTCCGACATATAACAGTGGGACGAATAAATTGAATATACGTCTCATGTAGTAATCGTTACGACCTGACCTNTGTCTGATCAAGGTTTATCCTTTTCCTCACACAGTTCCGACATATAACAGTGGGACGAATAAATTGAATTTACGTCTCATGTAGTAATCGTTACGACCTGACCTCCTTTGTGTCCGACCTTAGTTCTAACGACCCTCTTTATAGTTATTAGAGTCTATACGTCTACTGTGGTGGGAATACCGTCTTTCACTTCTCCTCGATTTTTCGGAGAACTACTTTCATTTTCATTTCTCCTTTCACTTTTTAAACCGAATTTCGAGTTGTAAGTCTTTTGCTTCTAGTACCGGAGACCAGGGTAGTGAAGTACCCTTTATCTACCCCTTTGTTACCTTTGTCGCAGTCTGAAATAAAAAACCCCGAGGTTTTAGTGACGTCTACCACTGACGTCGATACTTTAATTTTCTGCGAATGAGGAACCTTCTTGTCAATACTAGTTGGATCTGTCGTATAAGTTTTCGTCTCTGTAATGAAACGACTGATTCCAGGTAGATCAGTTCCGATACCAAAAAGGACACCAGTACATACCTACACTCTCAACCTGACACTTCTTCCGACTCGCGGCTTCTTAACTACGAAAACTTGACACCACAACCTCTTCTGAGAACTCTCAGGGAACCTGACGTTCCTCTAGGTTGGTCAGGTAAAACTTCCTCTAGTCGGGACCCTAAAGAAACCTTCCTTACTACGATTTCGACTTTGAGGTCATAAAACCGGTGGAGTACTCTTCTCAACTGAGTAACCTTTTCTGAGACTACGACCCTCCCTAACCCCCGTCCTCCTCTTCCCCTGCTGNGGAGAACTACTTTCATTTTCATTTCTCCTTTCACTTTTTAAACCGAATTTCGAGTTGTAAGTCTTTTGCTTCTAGTACCGGAGACCAGGGTAGTGAAGTACCCTTTATCTACCCCTTTGTTACCTTTGTCGCAGTCTGAAATAAAAAACCCCGAGGTTTTAGTGACGTCTACCACTGACGTCGATACTTTAATTTTCTGCGAATGAGGAACCTTCTTGTCAATACTAGTTGGATCTATCGTATAAGTTTTCGTCTCTGTAATGAAACGACTGATTCCAGGTAGATCAGTTCCGATACCAAAAAGGACACCAGTACATACCTACACTCTCAACCTGACACTTCTTCCGACTCGCGGCTTCTTAACTACGAAAACTTGACACCACAACCTCTTCTGAGAACTCTCAGGGAACCTGACGTTCCTCTAGGTTGGTCAGGTAAAACTTCCTCTAGTCGGGACCCTAAAGAAACCTTCCTTACTACGATTTCGACTTTGAGGTCATAAAACCGGTGGAGTACTCTTCTCAACTGAGTAACCTTTTCTGAAACTACGACCCTCCCTAACCGCCGTCCTCCTCTTCCCCTGCTATCTCCTACTCTACCAACCTACCGTAGTGACTGAGTTACCTGTACTTAGACTCACTTGAGGTCCTCAACCACTACCTGTCCCTCCGGACCGTACGACGTTAAGTACCCCAGCGTTTCTCAGCCTATCCTGACTCGCTGACTTGACTTAACTTGGGACATATATACTTAATTTATTCATCCCACTATTATATGTCGGAACTACATGAGGAAAAGGAAAAACCTTGGTCAGACAACAAAGTCCAGGTCAAGATTAACGACGAAGGACTGGACGTATGTCCAAAGAGTTCTCCGTCCAGTCCACCAGACCATAAGGGTAGAGAAAGTCTTAAAAGGTGTTAAATAACACTAGGTGTGTCAGTTTCCGAAACCGTATCAGTATTTCGTCTTTATCTACAAAAAGACCTTGAGAGAACGAAAATACTACTAGGTTACTTACAACCGTTAAACTAGAGAACAAGGAGACGGAAAGGATTTAGGTCGAACTTGTAGACCTTCAAGTGTCAAGTGCATGACAACTTTGGACCGAACCTCTTAAAACTCGTAATGAAACGATCGCACACTCTACTCACGTTAACACGTCATCAATCCCGTAAGAAACCGTAACGGAAAGAAACCTTAACCTTACTTTTGACTGTAAAAGATCAGGACACCGGTGACGACTCAACAGGTTTAAACAACTGTATAACTCACGTCGTAAAAGTGTCGTAGTAGAAAGTCCTAAACTCTCTCGAGTTGACCTAAAGGTAATGGAGGTGATCGAAACAAGCATCACTACGAAGGATTCCGGGTGAACTGAAGTGTAAGGTCCTACAGACCGACATCTAATCACTAGTGTGGTAGTACTAATAGACCCAGCACTTCTAGAAAAAGCATGTCAGGAAGATACATAAGAACGGTGGAGAAGAATTATAGAAGACGAAGACAATCCAGGTATGGTAAAGACAGGAAATAGCTCGGGTAGAAACGTACTTTACAAGGGAACCATAGAGATTAAAAGAACTTCTCTAGAGATCAGAAAGGGTAAGACAAGAAAAGAAGATAAAGAAACGTCACTAGTGACTCTTTCCGAAAGAATAGAGAAGAACGATAAGAAACCTTGAGATTTAAGTTTATCCGTATAGAAAGGGAAAGAGGAAACGAAAAACGAAGAGAAGAAAAGTGTCGATAAACATGCCGGAGGAGTTTGTCGGTAAAACGGAAAACGTAAAGAAAAGGGACCCCTACCAGAACTAGGGACAGAGGACATGTTACAGTACTTGGAGGTAGGTATCAAGTAGTCCGTGAGACAGATAGTCTAGATCCGGGAATTTAGATAAAGAGTGAAGGTGACACATTAGTATCCCTAAATTAAATCCAGTATGGACTTACCAGATCACCGAAGGGAGTGAAAGAAGTTAAATTCAGACTTAAACCGTTTAATCCTCAAGTACTAGACTCGGTGTCAGTAAACGAACGACACCGTAATAAGGTCGGAGTACCCGGACCAGGTGTCGAGGACGGCGGAGACCCGTGAATATAACGATCTGGACCGACACTCACAAGTCAACTGTAACACTCGTGTCCGTCTTGTGGTCATAACGACAGTAAGTGTTCCTAGTAGACACAAACACCGTAGTACTGTCAGGACAAGGACCGGAGGAACGTCTTTACGTCATAACGTGTGTGACCCCATGGTAAGTCTATCCTTCGTAGTGTTTACGGTCAGACTCTCAATCTGTCACTTCACCGGGACGGAGGACCACACCGTAACCGCAGAACCGATAAAGAAGGACGAACCACACTGTGGAGACCTACGATCGGGTCTCAAAAAAGAACCCTGGGAGAAGTACCAACAAAGGAGTACGAAAGACATCCTTAAACTCTGGGTCTTGAATCTAAATAAAACTCCTAAAGAAAAGACTAGACAAAATGTGTTCTCGATTAAGGTCCTATACAAAACATACACGTCTCTGAGAGTGATGAGAAGTGGGGAACGGACAGACTGAGGATTAGGACGGGAAAGAGTTAAAAAGATAACTTACGACGATTTCTTGGTCGAGATCGTTAATTGTCGAGAGAGAACGTCTTCCTATACCGTTGGGTGAGGTCATAAGAACGGACCTCTTAGGGCACCTGGCTCCTCGGACCACACGAAGACAGGTATCCCAGAGTGTCTCAGCCTGTGCTGATTTCGCTGAATCGTACGCACGTACACAACCTCTTCCTTTACCGTTGGGTGAGGTCATAAGAACGGACCTCTTAGGGTCCCTGTCTCCTCGGACCACCCGACGGCAGATACCCCAGAGTGTCTCAGTCTGTACTGACTTCGTCGTCGTCATCGTCGTCGATCACATTCCCGTAAGGCGTCCGGGTAAGGAGTTTGACTGTCTCGAGTCACGTTCTAGGTTTACTCACAGGTTTATAGTACTATAGAGTTATAAATACAATACGAAGTTCAATTGTGTAATAATGTATTTTATGGAAGACAGGTGGAGAAACTGATTATATCGAAGTATTAATGACTCTTCCATTTAAAAGAACACAAAGATTCCCAAGGTGAGGACTTGTACCTTCGGACCTCCTTGGACTGGGGGTCGAGTATGAACTCGAGAGAGAAAAAAACAGTGAAGAGTGAGACTGAGACAGGTCATGGTACTCCCGTGAGCACAAACATACACCTATGGGAGAGAACACCCATGTTCACGGTGGGTACAGGCATATGTGTCCGGAGAGGACCGGTAAGGAACCGGGATCCTCATTGGTCAAAAAACCATACTAGACTGGACGAGAGTATTCCTTCTCGGGTCCCTTCATCAGAAGAGACTGAAACCTTCACCCGACAACCGTCCTTTAAGAACTCAGGTCCATATTCTGCTTACAAAAACTCTCTCTTTGTGTTCGACAACCATTGGTACATGGGAGCCGAGGTAATTTTGGAACAAGGTACTCTTCCCTATACCAGTCTTTCCAGGTCCCTAGAAGAACGAGTCCAAATTTCCACATTCCTTTACGAGTCAGAGTACGAAGATTATTACGACCGTAACATATTGTCAAGTCGGCACGAGAAGTAGAAACGTTCCTTGTAAGCCCAGTTACCCTTCTATTACCAATAGGTCTCCAACTTCTACCCCTTTTACTACAAAGACTGAATGAAGGGTCTTCCGTCACTTGTACTTCTCTCAGAGTAACAGAGACCGAAAAGTCCATGAACGTATCTACTAAATTCAACAAAGGTTTATCGTGACACTGATTTCACCTTCCCTGTTTATTCTTTGTTGAGTTTATAGTGTATTCTCTTTCAAGGTGTGTCAGTGTTTGTAGTTACTTATAAAGTAAGAATTAAGACACGTTCTTAATTACTGTCTAATGGAAGATCAATAAGACAGAAATAAGATATCAAGTCACTCTAAGTGAGTCAGCACAGACTGAGAAACACTGGGGTACCTGACATATCATGTACCTTAAGAGGACCGGTCTTATGATCTCACCCATGCAAAGGGAAGAGGTCCCCTAGAAGGGTTGGGTCCCTAGTTTGGGTCCACAGGGCGTAACACCCACCTAAGAAATGGTCGACTCGGTGTTCCCTTCGGGTTCTTATGACCTCACCCATCGGATAAGGAAGAGGTCGCCTAGAAGGTCTGGGTCCTTAACTTGGTCCCAGAGGACGTAACGTTCACCTAAGAAATGATTGACTCGATACTGTAAATAACTTATAGAAAGTACAAAACTTAAAACTGACGTTCCGATCCCTCCTTCCTCCATCGTAAACTCGGCGTAGACCTCCTTTTTCATCTAATAACCACCCACTAATTTAACTCTCTACAGGAATTGTCCGTCCAAAGGAACAGACATGTACCCCTACTACTATCTCAAATAGAATATCTCTAAAATACTTCTATTTTTCCCATTGTTTCCTATCTGTGTATCTAGTATCGAGTATGAGTTATTTATAATCGATAACGATAATAATAAAAAAAGACCCTTCTCGTTGTTCTGTTTCTACATATTATACTTGTACCATTGAATAAACTCCTTATCTCCCTTTCAAAAACGTGTTTTTGTCAAACGTATTCTCTTAACTGACCTCTAATTTCTTGATTAACTTTGGTCTAACATGATAGACTTTCTTAAATTTATAACAAGGTACCCTTTCCTCTGAGTAACTACTCTACTTCCCCTTTGAACTCTCCTGTTTGTATTACTCTAAATAGTAAGATCTTTTAACTGTGAGAATACCACAATGTCTCTACCAAATCTCTACCTTCTCTCATCTTTGTTCTAGTCAAGTCAAGTCAAGTCAGCGAGCCAGCACAGGCTGAGAAACGTTGGGGTACCTGACGTCGTGCGGTCCGAAGGGACAGGTAGTGGTTGAGGGTCTCAAATGAGTTTGAGCACAGACAGCTCAGCCACTACGGTAGGTTGGTAGAGTAGGAGGCAGTAGGGGAACAAGAGGACGGAAGTTAGAAAGGGTGGTAGTCCCAGAAAAGTTTACTCAGTCAAGAAGTGTCGTCCACTGGTTTCATATGTTCTATTAGACGTTATTTATTCTTATTTACTCTTTCTAATTTGATCCGATTCCTTATGTATCATATTATCTCCTACTTACAACCTTCATTTAAATCACCATGAATCAAATTTCCCAATCCTTTCAGTTTACTGTTTCTATGTACGTCTAAAGACCAACAACGTCATCGACTGTAGTCCCCGTTACCTGTCTATAAGGTCACTCCAATATCTCACTCTCTCCGCTCCGGATTTGTAAGTTATCTTTCCTACACATTTCCTTCCTCGTGTTTCCTTTGTAACTCTCTCTCGCTCTTACACTCCTCAAATGCGGTCCTCTCTCAATTTCCTCGATAACCTCTTTCCACCCCTACTCCAACCTTCCACGGTTTCTAGTCAACGATCTTATTCTTTTTCTAACTTTTGACCGGTAACCAACAGAAACACTCCTACTCTTAACCAATTCACTGTTCTCCTTTGTTGAACAATCTAGAACACTAACACTTAAACCCCCCGTGAAAAAGAAAACGACACAAACTCGTACATACTATGAAATATTTTTGTTTTCATTTTGGTAATAAATATATACACGTACTTACATAAACATATACGCAAAGAGTCTCTATACCTTTTCATTATGAAACACCAATTATCTCAGATGAAGTTCTATTACCCTTAATTTCTCACCACCTTTCTATAATCATTATGAAAGTAACATTTGAAACATACCAAAGTGACAAACACTCGTACAGAAAATATTATTTTTATAAGTTTTATACTGTAAATGATTGTCAACCATTGAATTTTTTAATCTAACCACCGATGGTTTTTAATCTACTTAAAATCATAGTTATTATTGTTATTTTAACTTATATTTATTCGGTGTCTTCTTTTATCCTATTATTATACTTAGTTTCGACACTTCATATCTACTGAAGGATTCGAGTCTTTTTTATTTCTATGGAGTTTCCTTCTATGAATAAAAGGTCATTTATAATATTTTTAAAATTTCAATTAATATTTTTGGAGTATTGATTTGTACCTACCTGGTTTGTTATCTAACCCCTTTCGACGTTGTTTACAACGTCTTTCAGATCATATAAAAGTCGTGTCTCTTAGTCCTTGTATATTTGACAATCGTCTATCCACTCTCGAAGGTCGTTTAAGACTAAGTATTAAAGATGTTCGAGACGTAAAAGAGAGAGATAAAACTTTTGTCATCCTCTTTACTGGAGACTCACACGAGGGATACCCTGTCCAAAATCATGTTCTCTCGTTAACAGAAAAGAATGACCTGAGTGGTAGGAAGTTCCCAAAAATAAAAAACTGAACGTCTTACGGTCCAACCAGAACGAAGGAGAGACTTAGAACTGTGTAAATTTTTATTTTACTGACATGAGTTTTAGAAGAGTTGAAAGGTTTGGGAGAACTGACCTTTTATGATTTTGTTTTCGGAACAACGGGACTTGATGGAAATCCGGTGAAAACTCCTTAAGAATAAATAAATAAATTTTAAAATTTGACCTCCACTCCTATAAGAACTGGGTCTCCAATACGACAGGAAACCGAATCCTGTTTACCGATCGAAAAGATCGGTAAATTCTATTTTGATCATAAAATAGGACCAGAGACTTTAGTATTCTTTCTTGAAGATTTTGTAAAATTTTTCGTCTTTTTGGTCTCTGAGCTAAAGTTCCGAGTTTCAGAAGTCGTAAGTCCCCGTCTTGTTCTGAGTTCCCCTGGAAGGTTCTGTGGAAGTGACATTAAATTGTCTTACTGTATCTTATTTCGAAATGATTACGTAATATATCTTTGTAATAGTTCACCCTAAGTGTAATAGTCAAGTTCGAGAGTGAACGAGCCATACATCACTATAGAAAATCGTCGACTTACTAAAACCAAGACTGGGTCGGAGTGAAAAGGGAACACAAAAACGCATAGATGAAATGTTACAGTGAACGGACAATGTGCAAATGGTCCTAAACATGTAAGGAATCCAAATACGTAGATGTTTACAGAATTCAAGTGAAAGACATGTCTTAAAACTAAGAGATACTAAACAGATCATGTCACGCGTGGTCTAACCACTCCTATTGAAACCCTCAGCCACAATCAGACAAACGACCCAGATTTTCAGATTGCAATACCCCGAGACAGGACAAAAATTTAAAGAAACGGCCGAAGAACGAGAGGTTGTGAGAAATTGTCATAAAGCCTTATGAACCGATGGGTAATCTTAGGGACCACTCCCCCTATCTAAAATTTTACATATTTACGAGTCCAGGGTGGGGTCTGAGTAGTCTTAGAAAACCCGACTCTGAACTCGTAGTAATAAAAAATTCAAGGGGGGTCATTAAGATTACACCTCCAACCAAACTCTTTGTAATGACATCCCAATTGTTCCCCTTTATAAATACGATAAAGAAAACCACCCTTAAGTAAAATAACGACCCACAGTTTTCATTTAATTGGTAGACCAAGATATCACGCCATTATAAATATGATGGACACATTGAGATAATTTGTAGAGGAATCGTCTTCATCGAAAATTTCTATTTTGGTCAATAGGGTACGACCAGAGACTTAGTACGTATTCTTGAAGTCTTTGTAAACTTTTTCGCCCCTTTGGTTTTTGCACTACTAAAGTCCCGAGTTTCAGATTTCGTAAGTACCGGTCTTTCTCTGAGTCTCTAGAAGGTACTACCAAAGAGACGTACATTAAATTGTCTCTGTATCCTACTTGTTTCGAAATGATTTTATTTCAAGAATCGAGTACTTATACATATAAATTCTTAAAGCGTAACAAAATACATCCGACCATCGATCGTAATTTTGACCCGAAGATTAATGTCAATGACCATTCGACTAAGAGTACCCCACCTATCGATAGACAGTGGTTATAATTCAACTACCTCTTCCTCACTCTCGGAAAAATAAGATCTCGACCCTACAAATACCACCTAAAACTGGATGTCTTAAAGACTCTCTAACGCCAAAGAGACAAAGTATAAAGAGGTTAGGGGTGTACCTCCCCAAAGTTCCACTACGTAGTGGAGGATAGAAGTCCGTCTCACTGTCCAATTTCGAAAGATTCACTGCGAGCTAAGTGTGGGGAATATCCCCTCCGATCACACGGACATCGTAGAGAAAAAGGTTCGACAACACATATCTCGGTCTCCGACCTAAGACTCGCTGTCACGGAGTAACCTTTGTCTTAGTCCAAGTTCTAACCGGTATTTTCGTTCTTTGACCCTACTCCTAGCTAAATCTTCGGAGTTCACGTTAAAACCCAGGTCGACATTCTGGTCGTTTCAAGTAACTTGACCCTTTTTACTCTCCACGTGTTACTCACTGACATTTCACCAAAACTTTAAAAACCACTACTTCTAGTCACTAAGATTAAAAACTGTAGTACGGTCCATAGAGATATCACTTATAATAAATGACGACCGAGTCTACCCTACCTATGACTTTATTGGGATCTTGACAATACAAGCTTACCAAACCATGTAAGGCCTTCATAACCATAACAAATACGTTATTTGTCAAACCGAGCAAAGATGAAAAACCGATAACACTTATTACGAAGATACATGTTCAAAAAAACCCATATATGGATGCTTACCTTAACGACCCAATATACCATTGATTCAAATTGGGATACAACTCTTTGATGGTTTGATAAAAGGTTTCACTGAAAATGCAAAGGTTGTCATGACATACTCCTAAGATTAAAAAGATGTAGGAACGATCGTGAACAATAACAGATAGAAAAACTAACATCTGTAGAACTAAAACGATGAAAATTTCTGTTCATATACCACAAATGTTGGAACTGAACAAACACTGGGGTACCTGACATCAGACGGTTCGAGAAGACAGGTACCCTAAAGGTTCCGTTCTTATGACCTTATCCAACGTTAAAGGAAGAGGTCCCCTAGAAGGACTGGGTCTCCAACTTGGGTATAAAGGACGTAAACGTCCTAAGAAATGATGACTCAGTAGTCCCTTCGGGGAATGTTGGGGACACACCCACACAACGAGTCAGCACAGACTAAGAAACGCTGGGGTACCTCATATCTGGCAGTCCGAGGAGACAGGCATCTTAAGAGGTCCGTTCTCATGACCTTACCCAACAGTAAGGGAAGAGGTCTCCTAGAAGGGTTGAGTCCTTAACTTGAACCTAGAGGACGTAACACCCGTCTAAAAAATGGTAGACTCGGTGGTTCCTTCGTACTGGGAAATCCAAAAGTGTCAACCCAAAATGTTTATTGTCCGGTCTTTTAACAGATGAAACTTTAAACGACAACGTTACCTTTCAAAATCGACTACGACAAAATCAGAAATATTTTATTCTACTCTTAGAAGAATAAGAAGCGTTGTACTCTTAGAAATATCGTTTTGTTCCATCTGACATACTCTATATAGTTGAGACTTACTTGAGGTACTTACTTTTAATTAAGTAGGTTCTTACTCTTTGGCGACCGTGTCACTCGAGAGTCGTAAGACTCTTGGGTCCGACAAACCATTTCGTACCCGGTTTAGGAACGCCAACAAACGGACTCCTATGTTCTCCAGTTGAGTTGAGAGTTTCCCGAAGGAGAACTTTCTACTTTTTATACTAACCGTCCTCATACCTTTTCACGGTTCTGACTCTCGTCCTGACCGAGGACTAAGATTCCGGTTTAGGACTGGAGACCTAGTCCTGTGCTCTTGTTCTCCGGAGACACAACGATCACAACCTATATTCCCGGACGAGACAGGGTCCGACTGCTAAGAACACGACGTCCATTGTAGACCGTCGTCCTTACCCTCCGTTCGGACGTCGACGACTCACAGTCGAAAGGGTCTTAATGTACCTGTCACCTCAGGATTGGCATGGTCACGAGTGTAGGAATGGGTGACGCCGGTGGGAAGTTTGCATTGGGAAGAACAGAATAAACAAGGGTACGAACGAACGAACGACAGTCATATCACATCGAGAGAGCGTACTAGGTTCAAGTAAGATGAAAAGAGAGGAAGGGTTTGGAAAGGACCCACGGGAGACTTTGTAAGTAATGAAAGAACTGTTTGAGATAAGAAAATTTAGAGAGAGAGAGAAAAACCGACGCAGGGTACCGTCCTCGTTGGTTCCTTACTTAGGAATCAAGGGATTGGTTCCTGACTTGGGTGAGGGAACCGTCATTTTTGTGTCTCAGGATTGGCGATCTGGTGGTCCCTTAAGGGAGGGACTGTAAAATTTGAGATTATTGAGTCTATGGGTAAGGTCCTGGTGTGGAATCGGAGTAGTAGTGTGGATTATATGGTCAGAGAAATCGAATATAAGATTGAGTGTCAAACGATATTCGGAAGTCGGAAAAGAGACAGAATAAATCCTAAACACGGACAAGAAACCGGAGTAAAACCTGGATGAAAGAGATTTGGTTTTTATAAATTATCACCCTTTTCTCGTTCCGAAACAAATTTAGAACACCCCAAAGTTGGATACAAATAATAAGTGACCGAGAGAAATAAAGGGTAGACAATCTCAAGAGGAAACTCATTAAATAAAGTTCGTCCTAGTTAGACCCCGGAAACGTATGGACTCTTACGTAAAGACAATGAAAGTGTGTTCGGTACAACAGATATACGCCTAAAGAAAAATAACACAAAAGGGGTTTTGGACTTTTTTTTTTTAACGGATCACGAATAACGATATCGTCAGACCCCGGTCTCACTCATAAGAAAGAACGATAGATCATTTACCATCATCAATCACAAAAAGAGTAAATCAAAAAGACAAATGAAACCCTTTTAAGTGTACCAAGACAACTCGGAGTAAGATACGGTCGAAACTGGAAAGGGGTGCGGACGGTCAGTGACTTCTATCACTGACGAAGAGTGTACCCTAGGACTGAGTTGGTCCCGGTCAACCTTGAGGGAACTCTAACTATATTACTCAACCTTCTGTCTTAAAAAAGACGAGCCCAACCAATCATTCGTAACACTCAGACCCCAATGACTCCCATGACCGTCGATAGAGAGATCTAGTCGACAAATAGAGACAAACAGACAGAAAGTTAGTCAGTTAGTACAGATGTAATGGACAGATGGATAGATCGATCGAAAATCAGTGGTCACATAGATGTGTAGGTAGACGGATGGATGAACATCTATATAGATCTATCTATCCATCTATCTACATCTATCTCTCTCTCTAACTTTTTCCTACTCATACTTATACTTCCGTTCGTCTCCGTGTGTCTTAACTCTTTACCTTTCTCCTTCTATCGAGACTTCTATGGTGCACCTTGGATTAAGTCGACTGACATTTTGGTTTAAGTAGAACCTGAAGGGTCCTGAAGGGTCTAATGTACTTAGTTTTGAAAATAAAAAACGAATTCAATTTTAAAAAGAATTCTATTAGACCGAAAGAAAACGGATATCAGTTCCCTGAAGCCTGGTCATCCTTACTTAGGTAGAAGAGGGGAACCTCATAAACACCCCAAGAAAAAGGACAAGTACTTCAAATTTTTACAGACGGCTTATACTAACTCTATAGAGAAATCATCTAAACGAACTTAGACATTTTAGTTAGTGTTACGAAAAAAGACACTATAACGAATTATGACGAAAACAAGACAAACAAGAAAAGAGGTATACAACTTATATAGTCTGACCACTAAATGTAAACAGTAAAGAACGAACTATAAAACTGAACAATTAGAAAAAGAGACTTCAGACTCCTTTACAGGTAACAAAAGAAGGTACAGTGTTTAAACTAATATATATATATATATATATATATATATATATTTATATAGTCTCTTCCGTTACCGTGGGGTGAGGTCATGAGAACGGACGTTTTGGGGTACTTGCCTCCTCGGACCATCCGACGTCAGGTACCCCAGCGGTTCTCAGCCTGTACTGACTCGCTGAAGTGAAAGTAAAAAGTGAAAGTACGTAACTTCTTCCTTTACTGTTGGGTGAGGTCACAAGAACGGACCTCTTAGGGTCACTGCCCCCTCGGACTACCCGACGGCAGATACCCCAGCGTGTCTCAACCTGTGCCGATTTCACTGAATCGTACTATCGTACTAATCGTACTATTTTTATATCTAACAGATTCATATATGTATATAAAATCTTAAAATCATAGTAACTTAACGTTACAACATAATCAAAGACTACATGTTGTTTCACTAAGTATATACATATATATATATATGAGAAAAAGTATAAGAAAGGGTAATACCAAATAATGGTTTATGGCTTATATTGAGGGACACGAAACATCGGCCTCTTCCGTTACCGTGGGGTGAGGTCACGAGAACGGACCTTTTAGGGTACCTGCCTCCTCGGACCATCCGACGTCAGGTACCGCAGTGATTCTCAGTCTGTGTTGACTCGTTGAAGTGAAAGATAAAAGTGAAAGTACGTAACCTCTTCCTTTACCGTTGGGTGAGGTCACAAGAACGGACCTCTTAGGGTCCCTGCCCCCTCGGACCATCCAGATACCCCAGTGTGTCTCAACCTGTGCTGACTTCGCTGAATCGTCGTCATCGTCGTCGATACATCATTCTAGATCAAATAGACATCTTCAAACACAGACGATTAGGTTTTGAGGATTAAATAGGGAGGGTGTGGGGAAAGGGGAGACCATTGGTATTTAAACAAAAGAAACAGATACTCAGAAAGACAAAACACTTATTCAAGTAAGCATAGTATAAAATCCAAGATGTACTTTCATTATAGTATATCACAAACAGAAAGATAAAGACTGAGGGAAGTGAATCACACTATTAGAGATCCAGGTAGGTACAACGACGTCTACCGTAATGAAGTAAGAAAAAATACCGACTCATCATAAGGTAAACACACACACACACACACACACACACACGTGTGGTGTAGAAGACACAGTCAAGTAGACAACAACCTATAAATCCGACGTAGACACAGAACCGATAACATTTATTACAACGACACTTGTAACCCTACGTAGATGAAACATAAACAACCAGAATTAGTGAAGGTTTCTTTCAAATAGAATATAATAAAAAGGGGATGTAATACCGACATAATTTAAGTCTAAAAATTTTGTAAAAGACGGTTAAAGAGTCGGAGACGAAAACTCCGACATTCGTAATTAATCAGATATAAAAGAATTTAAACATCTTTCGTGGTCCTTTAAGTAGACTTCAAAAAGAAGGACAATATTTAGAAAAAGTTTACGTATACGAAGGAGACGTCTTATAAAAGTATAAGTATCTGAGTATATAAAGTATCCGAGGAAAAAAAGAAGACAAATAGAAGAGTTTTATTTCTCTCCAGACAAATGAAAACCACAAATGGACAAATTGGTTTTTGTCCCACTGACTTAATAGGAAAACTAGAGAAGAGATATATAGACAACTACTACTATTATTAAAATTCGACCTCCTGACTACCGTATATAAATGTAACGCACGACTGAGTGAAGGCAGTACGGACTGAGACACGTTGGGGTACCTAACATCGGGAGGTCTGAGAAGACAGACACCCTAAGAGGTCCGTTCTTATGACCTCACCCAACGGTAAAGGATGAGGTCCCCTAGAAGGGTTTGGTCCCTAGTTTGGGTGTAGAGAACACAGAGGACGTAACTGTCCACCCAAGAAATGGTGAGAGTGATGGACCCTTCGGGACATAAATGTAATGGTCGGTCAATTCTACTCTTCTTTTCCTCGTCCCAGGACCTGATAGTGTACCCATTCTTAAATCACAAATAGGTAGTGGAAGAAAGAGCCTTCGACTGAGAAACACGTGTCGAGAGACGTCCGTACCGAGAGAGACAGCAGGTAAGAACGAGACGATGAGTCTCGGAGTTTTTCTTTCGTACGGAGGGACCCCTCTTCAGAACGGTGTGACGGACGAGGACGAACCACCTTATACTCGTACCACGGACCCTAGAGGAACTCATCGAAAACTTACCGCGACCGGGTGTCGATGTCGACACTAAGATTGCTCACGAGGGAAGACAAGGGACGACAGGAGGAGGGTCGGGAAAGAGAAGGTGTGAACACTCCCAATCATCCCGAGACGGTCTTACAACAAATGAAGGAAAAAAAAGAGTAATCTCCTGACAGTCACAATAGAGATCTAAAACAACAGAAAGACAGACCAAAATAGTCATAGTAAACCTTCGGTATGTTTTCGTAGGAAGAATTAAAAATCGTGTTTACGTCCCAAAGAAGGTATGACTTTACTCCTTTGAACCCACACCAAAAAGACTCCTAGAGAATGTAGACTCGGGGGAAATAAGGGAAAGGCGAAGAGGACGGAGTAGAGTATAAACTAGTACATGGAAAGAACGATCTTAGGGGGACTACACAGAAGGACGGAGAAAAGACCGTGGCGAGAGGACCACAACCGTGAGCCATTCTTTCCCCGAGCCGAGATCCTCTATAAATCAACATAATTTTAACACAAGTTAAAGTTCATGAGTATTCGTTGAGATGGAATCGAATTCGTCTTTTGTCTTCCAGGTCCCCGCCAGGCAGGTCCTGACCGTCCCACTGAGTCACTACGGGACCACGTCGAGGACGACAGAAAGACGGAACGACGAAAGACACTCCAGACGACGGGGAGACCCGTCACGGACAGAGGGTCCTCCCTCGTCCCCCTCTCCTTCTCCGTCGTGTTCTCTGAAGGCGGAAGAAAAGAAACCAACCTCACACAGAGGACGGTGTGAGGACTAACGACCCTCCGTCTCCTTCCCTCAGTAATAGAAAGCGTCTGAGACGCCGTCTCCGTCCGGTTCTCTTTGCCCGACCCTTTTCCTCCACCCACTCGAGTTAAGACCACAACCGGTGGAAGGAACAAGGGTTGTGGACAACCAGTCTTCTTTGAGAGGACGGGCAAGTATGAATGCCGGAGTCTTACAACAAAAATATCTTCCCTTTTTATAGCTAACGTCCCCCTCACCGACATTGACCCGTAAATAAGAATAGGGGTAGAGGGTGGGGGTCTGTAGACAAAGAGGTTTGATCTCTTATAACCCAAAAAGGGAGTTAAAAGAAGGTAAAAAAAAGGTAAGGTGACGTGTCAAGAAAGTTGTCACTGTACACCTACGTCATCAACACCTTCACATGACACTCCGACCCTTAAAAGGTGCCTGATGAAAACAAGTTATTAACACGAAGGAAAAAATTTTTTTCATATCAGACAAAATGCCTCCCCTCTAAACATTTCTGCATACTACAGTGGTCGAGAGGGTCTTCACAGGAACCACAAAGCAAACAAACCACCCCCCACCCCATCCCAAACGTCCTACTTCCACTACCATACCCAAGTCTATGTTTGGACTTGGTCCAGAAGTCCAAGGAACTCAGAGAGTAAAGACCAGTAGGTCGTCCGGGATGAATAAATATAAAGTAGAAAATGGGGCGGATGAAACCGACAAGGAACCGTAAAACCTGGTGAGGTCTGTAATTCACCGAAAAAGGTAAAGAAAACACACAGAGTCACCGGTGTCGTCCAAGTGTCAACGTCCGGTTGACACCTCTTCCAGTCCTTTACGATTACCCTGTAAATCGTCGTTCACAAGGACGAATTGAAAGGCACCTTTTGTTTTAGTTTGACTGTCTTCCTTTTTAAGTCAAGATAGAATCACAACTTTGCCAGGGTTCAATCCTGACACACTATATAATCAGTCAATGTCTATATGAAAGTGTTCACTGTCTCTCATTATCTAGTAAAACCAGACACAGTGGTCTGTGTAAGGGGTTACTCATGAAGAAAATATTGTGTATTCTACCTTAAACTTACACGAATTTACGTCATTTTATACATGTAATCTTAATACCACTTTTAAACTTGAACTTAAAACTCTTAATTACATATTAAAGTACTACACACGACGATGTTCACATTAAGTTTTCTGAATTAGGTGTATGAATTCTTCTTTATAGTGACGGATATTTATGACGATCCATAAGAACAATAAGAAGACGTAGACATACTATTCCACTTTTCCCAATCTTTTTGAGTTTCACACTCAGGATCTAGAGTGTAAATGACTGACACTTAAGTCTCTTTAAGGAACCGAGGACTAAGAGTGAAAATGACAGATGTCTTACCACTTTCACTGTGTAAAGTCTAAACCTTCAGAGTGTACCGTCCTACATCAGACATTTAACGTTTCGTAATACATATACATTCATGTATGATCAAACATTTGACGAAAATGAACATTGTTTGATGTTATGTGAAAGATTCACCTATACACTATAAAGTAATATATCCACCTGTTTTGTAAATCCAACAATATATAGACATAGACAAAATGTATATACATACATAGATTAAGATATACAGACAGACAGATGTGTGTGTGTGTGTGTGTGTGTGTATGTCTTCGAAAGGTTATATATTATATCATAACAATTGACACCGAAGGGAAGAAACGACCACCAAGTCTACCATTTCTTAGACGAATTTTACAACCTCTACACCCAAGTTAAGTATTCAACCCTTCTAGGACACCCCGTCCCTTACCGATGGATGAGGTCATAAGAACGACCTCTTAAGGAACCTACCCCTCG
Organism: Capra ibex; assembly: GCA_006410555.1. Taxonomy (NCBI): domain Eukaryota; kingdom Metazoa; phylum Chordata; class Mammalia; order Artiodactyla; family Bovidae; genus Capra; species Capra ibex. The sequence continues at coordinate 659,621 of SJYO01022710.1, read as the reverse complement.
GAACACCCGGTGTCAGGTACCCCAACCTTTCTCAGTCTGTGCTGACTCGTTGATTGTGTGTGTGTGTGTGTGTGTGTGTGTGTGTGTGTGTGTGTGTATGTGTATGTGTATGTGTAACAATTGACATCAGTGGTACGATATATGAAATAGGAGTCTGAAATAGAACATTGGCTTTCAAAAATGGAAAACTGGTGAAAGTGGGTTAAGGGAGTGAGTGACGGACGGAGACCGTGATAATTAGAAAAGAGACATAGGAACTTAAGTCAAAAACAAACATAAATATAAAGTATACACTGTCTCTTCCGTTACCGTGGGGTGAGGTCATGCGAACGGACTTTTTAGGGTACCTGCCTCCTCGGACCATCCGACGTCAGGTACCCCAACGATTCTCAACCCGTGCTGACTCGCTGAAGTGAAAGTGAAAAGTGAAAGTACGTAACCTCTTCCTTTACCGTTGGGTGAGGTCACAAGAACGGACCTCTTAGGATCCCTGTCTCCTCGGATCACCCGACGGCAGATACCCCAGCGTGTCTTAGCCTGTGTTGACTTCGTTGAATCGTCGTCGTCTAAAGTATACATTTACATATATCATAAAATACACAACAAGGTTAAGTAACACTACTAGTGAATAACAAACTTACTAGTATTCTTTGAAAAACACCATTTTCGAGTGAGGATTGAAGGCGTTACTTTTATTCATGATGTTTATTCTATTTTTCCGGTTCTGACTGACCGTCATAGAAAAATACCGTATGTACCGTTTATCCAATTAAAGAAATTATGTGTTTCTCGAAAATTTATTTAGTTGTTCTTTTCGACTTTTGGCATTATTTTAAATCCATTTCTTGTACTCAGTCGTTACATACCTTTTTTTGGGGTTTGTCTACCGTCTGTACACTTTTCTATGAGTAAAGAAAATGAAAATTTCTTTACTTTAATTTTAGTCCCAAGAAAAAGGGAAATAATATAATCATTTCTAATTTTTCAACCCTTTATATAAACTCTTATATACTTTTATCTGTGAGGTATCTATAAATTTAACCACACTGAAAAATCCTCAGTGAAAACATTATGGAATTTTGTAAAGTCACGTTTGGACCTGGACAATAAGAGGAAAGGTCCTAAAATAGAATGTCTTCATGGACTACTTATATTTTTCTATCGTCATCTATACAGGGACACTGTACACACGTATACACACACAGTTACTTTGTTTATTGACACGTTTGTTTTATATTAGACATTTGATGGACATATCGGACATATACAGAGTCACACCATGACGAGTTTAAATACATATAAGTTCTTTTCCTTAAAATATATCGTTGATTTTTCACCTGACTAGAGACTATACGACTATTGATTTTTTCGCTCAAGTCTGAACAAAAATACTAAAATACATAAATACAGTGTACTACATATGGTAGTTCATCTTTTTGCAAGAACATATAAGTATCTGTTGAAGACCATCTTACTTATTCTTTAATAATTGTCACTAATGGAAGACCCTCAATCTAACTTCGTTCACTTCCTTCTCTCCTTCTTAAATGAAAAATAAGACAATCGAAGACATGGAAACCTTAAGTGAGGGGAGGGTTATTATAAAAAATACTTTTTGAAGTTTGTATGTTCTACAAATTTTTTCTGACTTGTCACTTTTACTTATTTAAGTGGTGGATCTACGACATTACTTATAAACGACATTAACGCAATAGTGATTTAATTTTTGTTTCTACTAATTAATAAAAATATTTAAATCATTAATCTCGAATCGTCCTTCTCATATAATCTCATTAATCGTTTTAGTTTTTTTTACGTATTTAGACGATCTTGTCTTTTGATTTACCCTATTACACTGTTTATATTCCTCAAAAATCCTCGTGTTTGAAGCTCCATTGTTAAGACACGTTTTCCTCTCCGTCTCCGAGACCAGGAATCCTCCCCAAAGGACGGACGTCAAGAAGTCTGGACTCTAGTTCCTTCCCACCAGAGTCTCTTCTTTTGGATGTGCGTCCATCGAAAAACCGAGTGGAGATTCGGAGAAGAGTCTGAACTCGGTCCACCATCAGTGGTCCCTTTGAACGATTTTTCGTAGACCGGGAGTTTTTGGCATAGAAACACACACCTTTACTTTCGCGAATTGTTTTCGCATTTGGTCACCTAGACTAAGCCTAGACTTACTCTGGACCTCTCCTCTCAAAACAAAACAAAACAGAACAAAAAATTTGTTAGATCATTAAGTTGTGACTCGACGACGAGACACCCATTTTGAACTAAGTCATTTTTTCTCAACTTCAGGTCTTTAGACTTAAAAATTGTTCGTGGGCCACTGAAGTAACGTCCATTCATAACGTTTTATAACAGGAAAAGATTCCTCTCCCAAAGAAATCGGGGGTACTTCTAGATCGATGAGGTTCTCAGACATGTAACGAAACGGTCCTTACAGATAGGAGAGGTTTCGGAGAGTGAGTAAAAGTAAAAAAATTCATATTTAAATAAATTAACCTCCGATTAATGAAATGTTATAACATAACCCAAACGGTATGTAGTCGTACTCAGACGGTGCCCATACGTGCACAAGGGGAAGGACTTGAGGGGAGGGTGGAGGGAGGGGTATGGTAGGACATAGTACGTAGCTCGGACCTGACCGCTAAGTAAAGTGTACACTATAATATGTACAAAGTCACGGTAAGAGGGTTTAGTAGGGTGGAATCGGGAGAGGGTGTCTCAGGTTTTCTGGTAAGAAATGTAGACACAGAGAAAACGACAGAGAGTATGCCCCAATAGCAATGGTAGAAAGATTTAAGGTATATATACGCAATCATATGACATAACCACAAAAAGAAAGACCGAATGAAGTGAGACATACGACGACGACGACCACGATTCAGAGAAGTCAGCACAGGTTGAGACACGCTGGGGTATCTGCCGTCGGGTGGTCCGAGGGGGCAGGGACCCTAAGAGGTCCGTTCTTGAGACATATTAGCCGAGGTCAAAGTAGATGGAGTAATCTTGACTAAGTTTACATAAGAAAAATTACCGACTCATTATGAGGCAACACATATACATGGTGTCGAAAGAATAGGTAAGCAGAAGACTACCTGTAGATCCAACGAAGGTACAGGACCGATAATATTTGTCACGACACTACTTGTAACCCCATGTGTACAGAGAAAGTCAAGACCAAAGGAACCACATATACGGGTCGTCACCCTAACGACCCAACATACCGTCAAGATCAAGGTCAAAAAATTCCTTAGAGGTGTGACAAGAGGTATCGCCGACATGATCAAACGTAAGGGTGGTTGTCACATTCTCCCAAGGGAAAAGACGTGTGGGAGAGGTCGTAAATAACGAACATCTGAAAACCTAGCGTCGGTAAGACTGACCACACTTTACCATAGAGTAACACCAAAACTAAACGTAAAGAGACTATTACAGTGAGTAAAAGATTTACTTGAATTAGCGAATTGAGGATTCCTCATTTGTGTTTCCCGAAATAGAGAACCATTTACTAGAGTAGGTTCCACAACCTTTAGTTGGATCCACCCCTAGATCTTTCTCCTCTAATAATATAAAATTGAAGAATTAACAAGTTGCAAATGTGAGACGTATTTGTAATGTCCCCGTAGACTACGGCAGAAGAGATTGAAGACAAATGACCCAGTAGGACTATGTACACCAAATCAAGAAATCAAAAGATTCTCTTTTCAGAGGTTGAGGGAAGAGGACCACAAAAAGTAACCGTCAAAGAAGGATGACAATAGTCTCATAAACTTAAGAGTAGTTAAAAGAACACTGAAAACACCTTACGTGAACCATCTCGTCGTCGACAAGGTAGAAGATGAATCTTGTCCAAAAGAAGGGGACTTCCTAATTATCCCTTCGTTTGATAAACGTCAACGAAGTGAGGTGGAGACTGTCAAGAAATTGGGGTACTCTTTCTTCTTAGATTCTCAAAGAGTAAGAAAGAGTCGTACTGTTAACAGCTCAAGAAGGAACAGTCAGAAGTATAGAAGAGAAAAGAACCGGTCAGTCACATTCGGCTCCTTAAATAAAGACACCACTGACAGTCGGATTTCTTTTGTACGACATGGTTCCTAACTCATTAAATAAAAATAATAATAAAAAAATTATGTTGTTTGTAAAGAACTCGAGAAAGACACGTGACACAATTTACGACCTCTGTGCCCATATTTTCGTCTATCGTCGTCGGTTCAGAGGTTTTTCGGAACTGTTGAGGTCCAACTCTCGTAGGGTATATTACTCCTTTGTTGTATTAATTTCCAGACCCTCACTTAGACATGTTACCTCTGATAAGTCTATACTGACCCTATGTACCAAGAACCACTCTTTATTCTCTAAGAAACTTCTGAACCACGACAACAGTTTTTGGACTTATAGTGTGTTATCCTTTAATAAAGAATTAATTTTTTTAATTCTATACCTCTTGTGTCGTAAGATCACATTTTTGTGTTATTTATTTTATTATAACGAGAAAAGAAAAATTTAGTAAATCCACTCCTGTATCAATCTTAACATTTGTACCGGTGTCTAACCTATACCCTCAGTTTACGCTTCTCCTCCAGTACAAGTGAGGTTCCAACCACAGATCTACTGAATCCCCCACTAGATTCCACTACGGATTACTTCACTCCAAACCTTTCTTTCGATTGTTAAAGAAAACAATTATTAAACCCCCCTTACCAGTTCCTTAACAAACATCTGGTTTCCTTCAAGGAATATCTTTGCCCTCAAAGAGTTCCGTGTCACCTCTCGGAGTGTCTACCCTCCGTACCTCCTCCCTTCTTCTCGTCCCTGACTGACCCCTTCCTACTCTTCTGTCTGACCCAACAAAGTCATATTAAAAGTCATCACTTCTTCCTCCCCGAACCGACGTTCGGACCTACCTCCCACACCTTCCTAGTGTCGACTTAAACAACTTGAGATCGGTGTCACAAGGACCACCTTACAACTGAACGACCGGAGACGTCTCAAGAAACGGAGGGTCCACGACCCGTGTCAACGAGTTTCATCGAGGACGTCCCTCCCAGTTCCCCAGTCCTTCCTCCCACAAGTCTCCTCTCTCGACCTCTATGGCCGGAGACGTCTTACGAGAATAAAAAGAACCGTAAACTGTCCACCAGATCTACCTTAGATCGACCCTCGGTTCGGTCAGTTGTCTAAGGGAATTACCAAGAGTGGTGGGGGTGTTCCAGGAGGGAACAAATTTCGCAGAGAAGAAGTGTAATAAAATCACCAGTAAGATGAAGTCACAAATAAACGATTCACTGTAAAATTCCTTTATTTATATTATCGATAAAGTTATTTTCATCGAAGACTTTTACGGTCTAGCCAAATGGATTTCTTTTAAATTACAAAAATACTTAACATCTATAAAGTGTGATAAACAAAAGTCCTGAACCCCCATGGATTGAGTAATGTACTAAATCTCTTAGGCAAAAAAAACTACAGACTCAAATTCTTCGTTTAAAAGTTTTTAGAACAAACGTACTTCCATTTAAAGATTACGTTCTAATAACTAACCGAATCTTTTAGTATGTTGTACTTATATTATACGAGTACTATTATTTGTTTATGAAATAGTGGTACCTAAGGTTCGTTTTAATAATAGTATAGGGTTTATTCATGGTCGACAAGTCTTGTAGTATCTCCCCCTACCCTCTTAAGTACGAATTAATTAGTAAAGGAACCAATCTTTTGTTTTAGAAGTTTGTTTCTCGTGTAATATAGATGTTCTGTGGTCGTAACGATTCTAAGGTGGGTGTCATTCCGGTCAGTTGTATTTCGGTTCGGAAAGTGACCTAAAATTTAACGAACATATTTGAACCTTTTAATGTTGTCTCTCATTTACTCTAACACAGGTCTATTGACTTCAGTTTTCTGACCAGACGAAGGAAAAGATACAGGACAGGAGAGAGACGGGACGACGGGTGAGGGCCGCGGAGGAGGGGACGGGGAGGGGGGTGGACGGATGGGACTCGTACGGTTGACCCCAAGAGTAGAAATTAAGGAAACGTATGTCTAACAGTAGTTTAGGATAAAGAATTTTTATAGTAGGTACACTGAGAAGGCATATGCAAAGTTAGTTTGAAGTTTTGGATTATCTCACTCGTCAAATTATTCTCAAATTTCAATAACTTAGGGTCCGTGACAGCATAAAAAAATCATACTTAAATAAATAAAATTAACCTCCAATTAATGAAATGTTATAACATAACCAAAACGGTATGTAGTTGTACTTAGGCGGTGTCCATATGTGCACAAGCGGTAGGACTTGGGGGAGGGAGGAGGGAGGGACATGGTAAAAATAGAAATATTGTTGGAAGATTATTCGATATTAATAATCGCAACAGTAGCGGTAAAGTGTCTATTCCTTTGATCCGGAATGTCGTCATCGAGAGTCGGGTAGTGGACCCTTGAAAATGTTGATAGTCGTGAGTCCGATGGTAGGTAGACCTGGTCAATTTAGTCTTTGGGACTTCCACCTTGGACCCGCAGACATAAAAAAATTTCAAGAGGTCCACTTATGTTTCACACCACTTCAAATCTTGATGACTGAAAATCTTGTCAATTAATTGGTCGTGTCCCAGTGTTCCGACGAACTTCCTCGACCTAAATCTTGATCCAAACAATCTAAAGTCTCAGAGTAGAAGAAAAGATTTTTTACTAAAAGAAAGAAAGAAATACCGACACGACCCAGAGACAACGACACCCCCGAACAAAAGATCGACACAACTCGTCACCGACGACAGATCAACACGACGTGTCTGGAGAGTAACGCTACCGAAGAGAACAACGTCTCCTACCCGAACGCCTCATTTGCCGAGTTATCAACACCCCATCCCCGAGTCAACGAGACTCCATATGCCCTAGAGGGGCGTAGTCACTAACTTGGACACAGAAGACGTGACCGTCCTTCTAAGAAATGGTGCTCACGGTGGATCCTTCGAGTAGAACTACTGGTATCTAAATATTATGCAGAACTATAGACCAGTTCTGAAAAGTTCTTATAGAACCCATAAGAATCTAGAAATAAAGGTATTTTAGTCGAAGAGTTGAGAGTGTTACTTTGGACGACCTAAAACTAACTCAAACGTCAGTCAGATAGTCAGTTGAACCTCCTCAAATATAGAAATGTTAAAATTCAAAAATTTAGGTATTGTACCATGTAGATAGATAAATTTGATCAAAAGTAATTAATGTACTTTAAGTTAAGTGATAAATTTTATCAAAATTAAAGTATTGAGAATTCTTTAAACACATTAAAGAGATATGTAAAAATACAGAAAACTCAACTAGGATACAGGAAGTACATGTACCTTATGACAGACAGACAAAATTTCACAATTGACATATTTGACTTAGAGTCAGAAGGGACTACCGAGTTCACCATTTCTTACACAGACGTCACGTCCTCTGAGTCCTCTACACCTAAACTAGAGACCAGTCCTTTTAGGGGACCTCCTCCTTTACCGTTGGTTGAGGTCATAAGAACGGACCTTTTAAGGTTCCTCTCTCCTCGGACTGTCCGACGTCACACATGTCAACTTGTACTAACTCGTGCATTCACATTTATCCTCTATTGTGAAATTAAAGATTACCATGCACCCGAAGGAATCACCGGGTCACCATTTCTTAGGGGGACGTCACATCCTCTGTACCCAGATTAGGGACCCAGCTTTTCTAGGAAACTTCTTCCTCTACCGTTGGAGGAGGTCATAAGAACAGACACCTTTGGGGTCCCTGTCCCCTCGGACCACCGATGTCAGGTACCGTAACGTGTTCTCAGTCTGTACTGAATCGTTAATTTTTTGTCGTTGTTACCTTATACTAACTATACTCCGATTGTATCAGTATTGTGGTGGTAGACTGTTCCTATGATTTAATATCTAGTAGTATGAGTACTGGTACTACGTTTTTAGGATTTTTTTGGTTGATTGAATAGTTCTGAGTCAACGTAATTAATTTCCTTGCGGTCCAATCGGATTACAAAGTTTATGATCTTTGAAATAACATTAACATTAAGTGGTACGAATGTTTTTTTTACTCCATTTTATACTATTAAAACTATTACATCTTAAAAAATTTTATTTTAACTTGTAAAGAAATACTAAACGTTTGATTAGTATCTTCTGATGACATTAGATTTTTTCCAATCGAAGTTTTTCGTATCCCTTTTGAAATAAAAATTACCGATTTGTATTTTTTACCATAGAGAAAAATCTATTTCCTCTAAGGTTACTACCGAATACATATTCTAATTTTACCTTTAGGAACGGTCTAATTAATCCATTCTTTTTCTTTCCTTTTTTTCCGTATTACTAAACTTTTCTTCTTGGTTTTGATAGTAATAAGTGTTTATGACGGAAGTAACTCTTAAGTTTTTGATATCTTTTTAATCTTAATTATTTTCTTAAATCCTACAAACGAATCATGTTTTTAGTCATATGTGTTTAGTTAACATAACGGAATACATTATGGTAGTTGGTTGCCAATTACATTAACATCTTTTACATAATAAATTTTATCACTTTTTTATATTTACTAGATCTTTATTTATATGGTTTATACACGTTTGAAAATTCCTGTTCTAACCTTATAAAATAATTTAATTACAATTTTAGGTATGGTACAAGTACCCAACCTTCAAAGTTTCAGTATTTTTACTGTCTGAAGTAGTTAACTAGACATCTACACTACATTAAATTCAGTCTTACGAGAGTTTGAAAAGACGGGATATATATCCTGAAGGGACCACCGAGTCTACCATTTCGCAGACGGATGTTCCATCCTCTGGGTCAAGTTAAGGACCCAACCCTTCTAGGGAACCTCTCCCTTTACCGTTGGGTGAAGTCATAAGAACGGACCTTTTAGGGTACCTGCCTCCTCGGACTAACCGATGACAGGTACCCCAACGTTTCTCAACCTGTACTGACTCGCTGAAGTGATAGTGATATATATAAATTTTAATCTCCATTCCATTCACGATATTCGACTATAGTAATATCACGACACGACACGCACGTACGATTTAACGAAGTCAGGACAGGTGAGAAGCTGGGGTACCTGACATCGGGAGGTCTGGGGAGAACAGGTACCCTAAGAGGTCCGTTCTTGTGACCTCAACCAACGGTACGAGAGGAGGTCCCCTAGAAGGGTCGTGACCCGAACTTGGGTAAAGATAATTGCAGAGGACGTAACCACCCGGCCAAGAAATGGAGATCGCAGTGGATCACAACGACGATGACGACGACGATTCAGCGAAGTCAGCACAGACTGAGACACGCTGGGGTATCTGCCATCGGGTGGGCCGAAGGGGTAGGGACCCTAAGAGGTCCGTTCTTGTGACCTCGGCCAACGGTAAAGGAAGAGGTTACGTCCTTTCACTTTTCACTTTCACTTCAGTGAATCAACACAGGCTGAGAAGCACTGGGGTACCTGACGTCGGATGGTCCGAGGAGGCAGGTACCCTAAAAGGTCCGTTCTCATGACCTCACCTCACGGTAACGGAAGAGGCGTGGATCTCGATCCTCCGATTTTAATGTCATTTCGGTCTATAAGCAAACACCCCTAGCAACTCAGAAGTGTTTGTCCTCTAGTGTAGACTCGACCAAGTACTTGTAACTGATCCAAAAGTAAACCCTTCCACGGTCGTTCGAACGCCTTCCTGTCTTGTTGGGTTACACAGGACAATGGTAGTCGAGTCTACTACCCATGGGTAACGGAGCAAAGGTCTACTTCGTTCGACCACACCCGCAATTACCATGAAGTCACTAAAGGTAAAAGATGGACTTAAGGAACAAACTTACTGGACAAATGTAATTATGAGACCCACTGTGGATACCGATGTCTACAGACGCTCAACTTTTATTTGTTTGTCGTCGATCCATAAGGAATAGAGATTACCTACCAGACGTTTAGGGAATCGAAATCGTAAAACACACGTTACTTAAAAATTTTTGACTTATTTTCCCTTTATCTGTGTGCGTAGGTCGACGAAACACGTTTGTCGTACAACAAGAAGACAGTTCCATTGAGAGTCGTATCCTATACGTCAAACCTACACTGACTGTGTTTTGACACACAAGGAAAAGTGAATGAACCAGAGGAAAAACACTTTTTAACTGAACACAAACTCTAATTTGAACAATTGGAAACGAGATAACTATAAGAATTTCATGGTAAAAGTAGTCCTATGAGATATGTTTTCCGATTTTACTCAGACTTGACGGATGAATCCGGTACAGAAGACAAAAACACGAGACCCAAGAATCTTATTATAGACATGACAGAGTTTGTAGTGAGACAAAGGGACGGGAGGGGGGGTGGATTTTACAAGAAAGTAAATAAATATGTAAGTTGTTTATTTGTAAATATATGATCGGTGACAAGATACCTGAACCCTGTGTAAAAAGTTGTTTTCTCTGTTTTTAGGCATGAGACAACCTCCAATATAAGATCGTAAAACAAGCAATGTTTTATTTAATATTTAAATTCGTTCCTTTATTATATCATACAATTTTCCACTATTTTCGACACTTTTTTTCTCTCCCGTTCTCCCAACCTCTACTCACGTGTTTGATGTTGACATTTATCTAAACAGACCTACCCGGAGTAAATCTTGACCAAATCGGAGACCAGTGGACCCTCACTCTCGGAAAACCCGTCTCCGTCGGTGGTTCCGAGTCCTGGATACTACCTTTAAACGAGTCCTAAGAGATCCTCATCGGATTAACCAATCACACTAACCTCGTGTCACTCGTCACCCATTCTTATCTTCCTCTCCTTCAGTGTTTCCTTTACCCCTGTCAACCATATGTCTAAACATCTTGAAACATTCTTGAAACTGAAAATCACTTTACCCTCAAAGAAGTCCTCTCTACACTAGGAAAGGGAAAGAAACACGATAACAACCGTATATAAAAAGTCAAGTCAAGCCAGCGAGTACAGGTTGAGAAACACTGGGGTACTTGGTGTCGTGAGGTCCGGAGGGACAGGTAGTGGTTGAGGGCGTCAGGTGGTTTGGGTACAGGTGACTCAACTACTACAGTAGGTTAGTAGAGTAGGAGACAGCAGGGGAAGAGGACTGGAGTTTGAAAGGGTCGTAGTCCTAGAAAAGTCTACTTAGTCAAGAAGCGTAGTCCACCGGTTTCATAACCTCAAAGTCGAAGTTGTAGTCAGTAAGGTTACTTGTGGGTCCTGCCTAGAGGAAATCCTACCTGACCGACCTAGAGGAACGTCAGGTTCCCTGAGGATTCTCAGAAAAGGTTACGGTGTCAAGTTTTCGTAGTTAAGAAACCGTGAGTCGAAAGAAATATCAGGTTGAGAGTGTAGGTATGTACTGGTGACCTTTTTGGTATCGGAACTGATCTACCTGAAAATAACTGTTTCATTACAGAGACGAAAAATTATACGACAGACCCAACCAGTATTGAAAAGAGGGTTCCTCATTCGTAGAAAATTAAAGTACCGACGTCAGTGGTAGACGTCACTAAGACCTCGGGTCTTTTTATTTCAGTCGGTGACAAAGAGGTAGATAGACGGTACTTTACTAACCTGGTCTACGGTACTAGAAGCAAAAGACTTACAACTCGAAATTCGGTTCAAAAAGTGAGAGGAGAGAGTGAAAGTAGTTCTCCGAGAAATCAAGAAGAAGTGAAAGAGGGTATTCCCACCACAGTAGACGTATAGACTCCAATGACTATAAAGAGGGTCGTTAGAACTAAGGTCCAACACGAAAACGGTCGGGTCACAAAGAGAAAGTCGAGACGTACATTCAATTTATTCGACCCACTGTTATATATCGGAACTACCTGAGGAAAAGGATAAACCTTGGTCAGACAACAAGGTACAGGTCAAGATTGACAACGAAGGACGGGACGTATGTCCAAAGAGTTCTCCGTCCAGTCCACCAGACCATAAGGGTAGAGAAAGTCTTAAAAGGTGTCAAATAACACTAGGTGTGTCAGTTTCCGAAACCGTATCAGTTCTTTCGTCTTTATCTACAAAAAGACCTTGAGAGAACGAAAAAGGTACTAGGTCGACTACAACCGTTAACTAGAAACCAAGGAGACGGAAAAGGTTTTGGTCGAACTGGTAGACCTTCAAGTGTCAAGTGTATAACGACTTCGGACCGAACCTCTTAAAATTCGTAGTGAAATTATCGTACATTCTACTTTATAATAATAACTCTATAATGATTTATTTTTCAGTTCTAAAAATTAATTCGGTTTAAATTTCATCATAAACATTAATTTCATTCTTATCGTATAAAACCACTTTAAAATTGGACAACGGAAATATCATTACAATATCTACCAGTTATAAAGGTTGATATGACGAAAGAAACATCAGTTTTTTCTGACTAAAGTTAAATAATGTGTAATCGATAAAATACAAGGAAAAATTCTCACTGTCGGTAGCTCAGTAACATTATTTTAGTCCACTAGTATCTAAAGAAGGTCCTTAACATAAGGACCATACAACACCAAATGAACTTTCAGTCAAATATTATGTTGACTAGTTATAGGGTGACATATTTCTTAATTGATTTCTTTGGGAAATGGGTCCTACATTAATAAGTCGGGTATACAACAATAATAAAAACGAAATTTGTAGTCAACTGAAAGAACCCCCGAATTGAAAACCTAATTATAAACGTATTATATAGAAAAAGGTAAAAAAATGAAAGTTATATAGGTACAAGAATATATATACTTCACTCAAAAAACATCTATCTTCTAATTACCTAGAAAAGAAAATTTTTGATGACACGGTTAAAACCAGAAAATTAACCACATAAATCTATAAATGCAACTCCCATTAATAACTATACGATCTTGAATTCTGCCGTAAAAACATAAACAAAGACAAACTAAGGAGACAAAGAGAAGAAAATTGGAAGGTCACCCAAGGTACATGGAAAAAAAACCTAAGGTAGAGCTAAATAGAAAACAGTTTAAAAACACGTATAGTAAACGTATCAAAAGGATCACCAACAGTCTCCATTGTAAATTAAAACTATATTAAAGTTTGAATTTCAATGTTCTCATCATATTTTTCTTGAAGAAACAAAAAAGAAAGAGAATTTTTAACTTCATATCAACTAGATACTACAATATAATTAAAGTCCACATGTTGAAGTACTAAGTCATAAAAATGGTTAATATAAGGTAACTTTCAATAATGTTTTGTTACTGACATAAAGGGATATGACATGTCATATAGGAACTACAAATAAACAAAATATGTATCCTCAAACATAGAGAATTAGGGTGTGGGACAGAACAGGGAGGAGAGATGGAAGAGGGGTGACTATTGATGTTTAAACAACAGATATAGATATACTCAACCAAAGACAAAACAATCAGTAAGTAAACAAAATAAAAAATCAAAGGTGGACAAACACTATTATATGTCATAAAACAAAAAGAGACAGACTGTATAAAGTGATTCGTATTATGGGACATCCATGTAGGTGTGACAACATTTTCCGTCTTAAAGTAAGAGAAAATACTAACTCATTATAAGGTGTCACATCCCTATATAGTGTAGTTGAAATAGGTAAGTAAACAACTACGTACGAAGTCAAGTCAAGTCAATTCAGTTAGTCGGCATAGACTGAGAAACGTTGGGGTACTTAACGTCGTGCGGTCCGGAGGGACAGGTAGTGGTTGAGGACCTCAAGTGAGTTTGAGTGCGGGTAGTCAGCCACTACGGTGGATCGGTAGAGTAGGAGACAGCAGGGGAAGAGGAGGACGGGGATTAGGGAGAGTCGTAGTCTCAGAAGAGGTTGTTCAGTTGAGAAGCGTACTCCACCGGTTTCATGACCTCAAAATCGAAGTTGTAGTAAGGAAGGTTACTTGTGGGTCGCAACTAGAGGAAGTCTTATCTGACCAACCTAGAGGAACGTCAGGTTCCTCTCAGGGAATGAGAGTTCTCAGAAGAGGTTGTGGTATGAAGTTTTCGTAGTTAAGAAGTCGCGAGTCGAAAGAAGTGTCAGGTTGAGAGTGTAGGTATGTACTGGTGACCTTTTTGGTATAGGAACTGATCTGCCTGGAAACAACAGTTTCATTACAGAAACGAAAACTTATACGATAGATCCAACCAGTATTGAAAGGAAGGTTCCTCCTTCGCAGAAAATTAAAGTACCGACGTCAGTGGTAGACGTCACTAAAACCTCGGGGATTTTTATTTTAGACTGTGACAAAGGTGACAAAGGGGTAGATAAAGAGTACTTCACTACCCTGGCCTACGGTACTAGAAGCAAAAGACTTACGACTCGAAATTCGGTTGAAAAAGTGAGAGGAGAAAGTGAAAGTAGTTCTCCGAAAAATCAAGGAGAAGTGAAAGAGGGTATTCCCATCACAGTAGACGTATAGACCCCAATAACTATCAAGAAGGTCGTTAGAACTAACGTCGAACACAAAGAAGGTCGGGTTGCAAAGAGTAATACATGAGACGTATCTTCAATTTATTCGTCCCACTGTTATATGTCGGAACTGTGTGAGGAAAAGGATAAATCTTGGTCAGACAACAAAGTACAGCTCAAGATTGACAACGAAGGACTGGACGTATATCCAAAGAGTTCTTCGTCCAGTCCACCAGACCATAAGGATAGAGAAAGTCTTAAAAGGTCAAATAACACTAGGTGTGTCAGTTTCCGAAACCGTATAAGTTATTTCGTCTTTATCTACAAAAAGACCTTGAGAGAACGAAAAAGGTACTAGGTCGCCTACAACTGTTAAACTAGAGACCAAGGAGACCAACTAGAGACCAACGAAAAAGATTTTCGTCGAACTTGCAGACCTACAAGTACCAAGTGCATAACGACTACTTACGAATCTAACAAAGATATAGAACGGATAAGCTTTATTATCATGATACTCGTAACCCCACGTAAATAGAAAAACTTATCGATAAAAGTAAAAGAAGTTTATATATAGGTCCTCACCTTAAAAATCCAGTATGTCATCAAGATAAAAATGAAAGAAATCCTTGAAAATATGACAAAAGGTGTCACCGACGTGGTTAAATGTTGAGGATCGGTGACACATGTTCCCAAGGGAAAAGAGGTGTAGGAACAGTTGCGAACAATAAAGAACAGAAAAACTACTATAAGTAAGACTATCCACACTCTACGATAAAGTAACACCAAAAACTAAACGTAAAGAGACTACTAATTATCACAACTTTTAGAAAAGTACATGGACAACTGGTCGACGTCCAGAAGAAACTTTTTTACAGATAAGTGCAGAATACGAGTAACAAATTAGTCCAACAAAAAAAAAAAAAATAAACTCGATATACTCGACAAATATATAAAACCTATAATTGAGGAATAACCAGTGTAGGAACGTTTATAAAAGACAGTAAGTCATCTGACAGTAAGTCATCTGACAGAACAGAAAAACAGTTCCCAAAGGAAACGACACATTTTCAAAGATTCAAATTAATTGAAGTTAAATAAAAATAATAACAAAGGAAACAGAATCCTCAAGTCAAGTCAAGTCAAGTCAGCGAGTCAACACAGGCTGAGAAACACTGGGGTACTTGCCGTCGGACGGTCCGGAGGAACAGATAGTGGTTGAGGACCTCAGGTGGGTTTGGGTACAGGTAGCTCAGTTACTACGGTAGGTTGGTGGAGTAAGACAACAGGGGAAGAGGACGGGAGTTAGAAAGGGTCGTAGTCCCAGAAAAGGTTACTCAGTCGAAAAGCGTAGTCCACCGGTTTCATAACCTCAAAGTCGGAGTTGTAGTCAGGAAGGTTACTTGTGGGTCCTGACTCGAGGAAATCTTACCTGACCAACCTAGAGGAACGTCAGGTTCCCTGAGAGTTCTCAGAAGAGGTTGCGGTGTCAAGTTTTCGTAGTTAAGAAGTCACGAGTCGAAAGAAATATCAGGTTGAGAATGTAGGTATGTACTGGTGAACTTTTTGGTATCGGAACTGATCTACCTGGAAACAGCTGTTTCATTACAGAGACGAAATATTATACGACAGGTTCAACCAGTAGTCTCTTCCGTTCCCGTTGGGTGAGGTCATCAGAACGGACCTTTTAGGGTACCTACCTCCTCGGACCATCCGACGTCAGGTACCCCAGTGTTTCTCAACCTGTGCTGACTCGCTGAAGTGAAAGTGAAAAGTAAAAGTACGTAACCTCTTCCTTTACCGTTGGGTGAGGCCACAAGAACGGACCTCTTAGGGTCCCTGCTCCCTCGGACCACCCGACGGCAGATACCCCAGCGTGTCTCAGCCTGTACTGACTTCACTGAATCGACTCCTCGTCGTCGTCGTCCAACCAGTATTGAAAGGAAGGTTCCTCCTTCGTAGAAAATTAAAGTAATGACGTTAGCGGTAGACGTCACTAAAACCTCGGGTCTTTTTATTTCAGTCGGTGACAAAGAGGTAGATAGACGGTACTTTACTACCCTGCCTTACGGTACTAGAATCAACAGACTTACAATTCGAAATTCGGTTGAAAAATTGAGAGGCGAAAGTGAAAGTAGTTCTCCGAGAAATCAAGGAGAAGTGAAAGAGGGTATTCCAACCACAGTAGACGTATAGACTCCAATAACATAAAGAAGACCGTTAGAACTAAGATGGAACACGAAGGAGGTCGGGTCGTAAAGAGTACTACATGAGACGTATCTTCAATTTATTCGTCCCACTGTTATATGTCGGAACCACAAGAGGAAAGGGATAAACTTGGTCAGACAACAAGGTACAGGTCAAGATTGACAACGAAGGACTGGACGTATGTCTAAAGAGTTCTCCGTCCAGTCCACCAGGACCATACGGGTAGAGAAAGTCTTAAAAGGTGTCAAATAACACTAGGTGTGTCAGTTTCCGAAACCGTATCAGTTATTTCGTCTTTATCTACAAAAGACCTTGACAGAACGAAAAAGGTACTAGGTCGCCTACAACTGTTAAACTAGAGACCAAGGACACGGAAAAGATTTTCGTCGAACTTGTAGACCTTCAAGTGCCAAGGATTTATTATGTAACGACAATAAATACAGTTTTCGTAAGATGAATGTAAGAGAAGATTAAATCCAGAAATTAGGTAAAACTCAAATAAAAGTGTGTACCATACTCTGTCACAAGATTAAAGTAAGATAATGTGCCTCGAGAGATTAAAAGGGTCATAGTGAATAACTTCTCTGACAGAAAAGAGGTATATAAAAACGTAGGAAGTAACATCTAATTAATGTGTCTTCACACCCCTAAATAAAGGTCCGAGAGACAAGACAAGACAACTAAATACGCAGACAAAAATACGGTTATGGTATGACAAAACTAATGCCATCGAGACTTCAGTCCCCTACACTATGAAGGTCGAAACAAGAAGTAAGGAGTCCTAACGAAATCGTAACGTCCCAGAAGACACCAAGGTTTATCAAAATCTTAATCAAGGCCAAGACACTTTTCACAGGACCCATAAAACTATCCCTAACGTAATTTAGATATCTAACGAAACTCATCATACCCGTAAAATTGTTTTCATTAAGAAGATTAGGAACTTGTACCATATAGAGGTAAAGAAACATAGTAAAAGTCAAAGGAAGTAGACAACAACATTATCAAAAGTCTTACATCCAGAAAGTGTTGGAACCAATTGAGGTAAGTATCCATAAAATGAGAAAGACTACACTAAAATTTAACAAAAGAGAAAGACTATCAAGTAATAATCACATATCTTTTCATTGTCTTAAGACATATAATTAGAATATAGGACGTTGAAATGACTTAAATACACAATCTAGATTATCGAAAAACCACCTCTGAAATCCCAAAAGATGTTTTATTTAGAGGATGTATACTTCTTCAAGACAAGGTTCTCGTACAAGTATTCAGGTTAAATAGACATTCAGGTTGTTTCAATCGGACCCATAGGTTGATTGTGTTAGTCGATATATCATGACATGACATTATCTAATCATTGAAAAGTGTGTTTATTATGTATTTGTACTTTTTCTTTTATAAAAATTAGAATGTCATGGAACTTTTCATAAACTTTGAGTCAGAGAAATCAGAAGCAATTAAACCCTCGTCAAAAAGTAAAAAGGAAAGTAAAGAACTTGGAGTTAAAAAAAAAAAGTCCTCATTTCCGTTAACAAAACGACTTACAAGAAATTAAGACCGAACAGACTTCAAATAATTCCTTTATAAGTGTAAAAGACAACAACAATACGTCAGTGGGTCAGTACAGGTCAAGAAACGTTGGGGTGCCTGACTTCGAACGGTCCGGAGGGACAGGGAGTGGTAGAGGACCTCAAACGGGTTCAAGTACAAGTAAAGTAACCACTATGGTAGGTCGGTAGAGTAGTAGATTGTGGGAGAAGACGGGAATTAAAAAGGGTCGTAGTCCCTGAAAGATTACTCAACAAACAAGCGTAGTCTACTGGTTTTATGACCTCGAAGTCGAAGTTGTAGTCAGGAAGGTCACTTATAAGTCCCAACTAGAGGGAATTCTAACTGACCAAACTAGAGGAACGACAGGTCTCCTGAAAGTCCTCAGAAGAGGTCGTGATGTCAAACTTCCGTAATCAAGAAACCACAAGACGGAAGAAATACCAGGTCGAGAGTGTTGGCATACACTGGTGACCCTTCTGGTATCCGAACTGATATACCTGGAAACAACCGTCTTAGTATAGAGACGAAAAGTTATGTGACGGATCCAAACAGTAACGAAAGGATGGTTCTTCGTTAATAGAAGACTGAAATACTGACGTCAGTGACAGGCACCACTAAGACCTCGGGTTCTTCTCCTTGAAATAGTGAGAAGGGTGTAAAAGGGGAAGATAAACGGTACGTCATTACCCCGGCCTAGAGCACTAGAATCAAAAAAAATATAAATCAGTATTCGGCCGAGAAAGTGAGAGGAGGAAGTGGGAACAGTTCTCCGAGAGATCGAGGAGAAACGAAAGACGGTAATCTCACCATAGTAGGCTGAGAGACTCCAACAACTATAAAGAGGGTGGATACAACTAAGGTCGAACATTGAGTAGGTGGGACCGTAAAGAGTACTACACGAGTCACATATCCAATTTGTTTGTCCCACTGTCGTCTGTCGGGACAGTATGAGGAAAGAGTCAGAACTTGGTTAGTCAACAAGGTATGTCCCAACCTTGACAACGAAAACTGAGTGTATGTCCAAAGAGTCCTCTGTCCATTCTACCAGACCATAAGAGTAGAGAGATTCACGAAAGGTGTCAAACAGTACTAGGTTTGTCAGTTTCCGAAATCGCATCAGTTACTTTGTCTCTATCTACAAAAAGACTTTAAGGGAAGAGATATTAGGTCGTTTACAACCGTTAAAATAGAGATCAAGGAGAAAGAGAAGATTTCGGTCGAATCTGTAGACTTTCAAGAACCAAGCGTAATACGACTTCGGATCACACGTTCTAAAGTCCACACTGGAATGAACGGACCCTCTACTCACGCTGACATACTACCAATCGCACAAAAACCATAATGGGAAAAACCCTTGACCCTACTCCTAACTGGAAAAGGTCAAGACACCGGTGACGACCTAGAAGGTCTAAACGACTGTATTACTTACGTTTTGGAACTACCGTAACAGAAACTCCCTAAACTTATCAAGACGACCTTAAATTAACGTAAGTGATCGAAGTAATTGGTTTCACGAAGAATTCCGGGCGAACTGAGGTGTGAGGTCTTACAGACAGGGACCCACTGATTGGTGTGGTAGTGTCATTGGCCAAGTAATTCTAGAAAAAATACGTCAAGAAGGCACATATGAAAGGTAGAGTAGAACTAGAGAAGTCGTAGATGGTCCAGAGACGGTAAAAATAGGAAATAACACGGGTAGAAACCCATCTTACGAGGGAACTACAAAAGTTGAAAGGACTTCTCTAGAGACGACGACGACGACGATTCAGCGAAGTCAGCACAGACTGAGACACGCTGGGGTATCTACCGTCGGGTGGTCCGAGGGGGCAGGGACCCTAAGAGGTCCGTTCTTGCGACCTCACCCAACGGTAAAGGAAGAGGTTACGTACTTTCACCTTTCACTTTCACCTCAGCGAGTCAGCACAGGCTAAGAAGCGCTACGGTACCTGACGTCGGATGGTCCGAGGAGGCAGGTACCCTAAAAGGTCCGTTCTCGTGACCTCACCCCACGGTAACGGAAGAGGTCTTCTCTAGAGATCGGGAAGGGAAAACAACAAAAGAAGATAATAATTCGTGACAAGTAACTTCTTCACGAAGAAAAGAGAAGACAGACAAGAAACCCTGAGACGTAAATTAACTTACATAGAAAGGGAGAGAGGGAACGAAAAGGAAAGTGAAACAAGAAGACACTAAATATTCCGGAGGAGTCTATTGGTGAAACGGAAGAACGAAAAGAAAAAAACACCTACCAAAACAAACGGTAGAGGACATGTTATAATACCTGGGGACAGGTATCAAGAAATTCCGTGTGACAATTGGTCTAGATCAGGGAACTTAGATAAAGAATGGAGATGACACTTAAGTATACCCTAAACTAAATTCAGTATAGACCGACCAGATCACAAAAAGGATCAAAAGAAATCAAATTCGGACTTAAAACGATATTCTTCAACTACTAGATTCGGTTGTCAGTCGAGGTCCAGAATAAAAGTGACTGACATATGTCCGAAGAGGTAGAAACTGATGTTTCTTACATTAGTTAAACTAAAACCATAAGTGTAATGAATAAACATTACCTTCTTTAAACCTTTGTCAGATTTATACCCTAAAATCCCTGAACAAATTTATTTCTATACGATACTATATAAGACACCAATAGTTTTATTACCATAAAAATTGGTATTAAAACAAATCAAAATTGGTCGATTGGTATCTTTCAAGTTTATGTAATTCTTGTTTTCCGTTCCGTGTTTCGTCAGATATTTTTATTATGTTAAAAACATTCGTTTATACGTCAATAAATGTACCCTTTTAAACGTATCCTTTATCAGACTTCCTTTTATGTGGTTCAATAATTAAATTCCATAATAATAGAGACCTAACATTGGGTCTCTAAAAAGAGGAAAAAGTTCAAAAAGAGAACAAAAAGAGGTTACTTCTAGATAATAAGTACGTTAAAATTTTTCCTTAAAAAAAAAAGGACATTTAGGTTGGTGGAAAATTTTTAAATTTTAGTTTCACGAAAGTAAAAAGATCCCCTTTTTCTTCTCAATATATATCCTGTAATACGATATTACTTTTTATACAACTTGACTCTAGTTTACATTTATAGTGACAAATGATAAACATTCCAGAACCAGTCCCCGAAGTACTGAAAACTCAGAGTTAAAGGAGTACAAATTTTACCCCTAGTTTCATAGTAAAAGGACAGATGAAGTGACGAAATAAAACTCTTATTTTACCTTATTACATAAAACAATGAGAAACATTTAAAATTTTTGGTTATGGTTATAATTATTTTACATAAGAATAAAATAAAAAGTACTTTTTATAGAGGTCGAGTAACGTATGGTCTCCACCTGAAAAGGATTTTAATAAATGTCATTTTTTATAGGTTTGAGGATCCGTAAAGTTGAAGTGAGATCAAAGATCATAATGATTAGAAAAGTAGATCTTATCTGTCTCGTTATTCCTTAATCGTCTAGTTGGCGACATTGTGAATATCGAATAGGTACAGGAGTCGAATTTCTTTTTTTTGAAAAAAAAAGATAAAGAAGAAGTCAAAAAAGGGTGAATAACACACTAGTCAATAAAGAATCGTAACTATTTGTCACCTGTCAAGAAAGGAGAAATCTCTGAAGACTATACGGAGTAGGATCCTTTCTCTTTATATTTCCTGTGTACGTCAACGGGGATCCACGAGGACCTCATAGGTGGAAAGACGAATTTCATGTAGGGGTAAGACCCCTACCTCTACTGCAAACGACGAAGAGAACGGGTCTTGACGTCTGTTCGCCCTCATCGTCCCAGACCCTCTCTGATGTCGACACCATATTCCTCCACGGGACCGACGACCTCTCTCTAAAGACCTCAGTAGATCCTCAAAACGACTCTTGGTTTTCGCGACCCCTTCTTCTCCACTCTTCTTCGTCTTTACTTCGAGGTCGTTCATCAGAATGTTCCGACGTCTGTACCTTGTAACCAAAACGAATAAATAGAGCTAGGTCATCTACCAGGACAGAACCCGACCACCAGAAAGTACGGTGTGTCAGTACGTATAAAAGTGACACAATTTATTTATAAATTCTTTATTATTAACTAGTGTATTACTTCAAACCTCCAACTGGACCGGGGAATGTAGGGTATATGTCTATAAGTAATACAAAGTGTTCTAAACAACCTTTTTTAAAGTGTCACCGTTACACTCTCTTTGGTAAACATTTGGGTGTCGTGTGTGTTAGCCCCGCCCCCCCCAGTGTTTTAATGACATTATGTACCAAGTCGACAACGATAACAAAAAATTTTCTGTATTTTACACAGGGTTTCGTTAGATTTGTCAAATCTACAATAGTTTTTAGTAACACACTCCGTTATATAACATTTTTGTTTATAAAAAAGGGGATTTCTTTTAGACCTTTTACTTTTAATTTAGAAGTAAATTTCTAATTTTAATTTAGAAGAAAATTTTAATTTAGAAGTAAATTTTTATTTTAATTTTGAAGAAAATTTCTAGAAGTAATAAGAATATTTAAATTATAACTTCTTCCTTTATCTAATAATTTCGTTACCCCGGTGAATAATTTTAGTACAGTCTGACTGGAGGTAGTTTTAGACTCAGAAAAAATACGACTAACGGAAAATTAATGAATCCGGTAACCACAGACACGATTAGGATCCTGTGACATTACTAAAAATACTAAAGTCACCACATATCTGTCCCAGGTATTAGTCGTATGAGTCGTATGTTTAAGTACTCTACTCGGTCCGAATCAAGTTCTTGAACAAATCGGAAAAAAAGTGTAGATTAAAAAAAAAAAAAAAAAAAAAACACTCATTAAGATATATAACAAGACTATGGTATTCTATTTAAAACCACCTTAATTCATGTCTATCGAGTTTTACTGAATCATTAATGGGGAATGGAACGTAACCATATTTCACTAATTTACTGTTATACTCACCGTATAAGTGAGATCCTTTTACTACTTACCGTAAAGTCTTCTTCGTGGTACCATAGAATTTCCGTATATTACTCCTTAGGTTTCCTCGTATAAACAAGTAATAAGGTACCGGCGTTTCCTACTAGTGACCCAACCTTTTCTGTCTCAACTGACACTTTTGACGACGACTGACTCAGTCAAGTCCTACCTCTGTCCCTCGGTCTCGTAGAGCACCGGAGTCGGAAGTCACGTGTCACTTCAAACCTCCCTTCTCAGAAGGTATTTGTGGTTTATTTGAAGTCTCTATTGGTGATTCTTAATCGTTATATAGGGTACTTCATTCCTCATTTATAGAGTTGTATCTTGTTCACTTTGTTATAGGTTTCACCCTGTATGGTTCCATCTTTCCTTGTCAAACAGTTTGACCAATTTTTAATAAATCTCTTAGTCAACGAACCGTGTGGAGTAATTCTCCACCCTAGACATAAAGGAGGGGGAACTTAGGGCCGAATGGAATCACTGAGTGAACCATAAAGTCTCTTACGTAGTCTTCACTGCAACACAGTAAAGGTTCCGTTCCAGTCTTTGCCGGTACCCCGAAGGTGTAAAGGGAGAACCCTATTTCTTCGGTACAAAATAGTACCCTATCTTCTTTGGGATTTTCTTTAATTTGATGGATTCTCGCGGTGTGACCTCTCCTGCACTCATCGGTCACCTCGAGGGTTGTCTTCAAATCGGCGTGAACGGTCGATTCACTAATGCGGTAAAACCTGTAAGTCGGTCCGTTTGGAAGTCTACTGACGTCGGAATCACCTGTAGACTTGCGTAGACGAACTCTCTGGGGTTCATTATTAGAAAGGATTTAAGGGCTGAGAACTTTAACACTCGTCTCGGTTTGGTAACATCAAATATCTGGTGATTTAACACCTTATTAAAAATATGTCGTTCTTACTGACCTTGTTAGTACACCGGAGTACGTAAAAGTTCCTTTTCATTTTCGTTTCAAAGCTCACATTAATAAGACGATACTTTTAGAGTCTCGTCCGTGAGGGGAACGGTCTTGGGTCAGAAGGCAAAGTGTGTAGTAAGGGGAAGGGCACGAGAGGGAACAGTGTGGGACGTCGGGACGTGGTCGGGGTTTAGAATCCTTCGATCCCACTAAGTCCAAAAAGGATCTGAAAAAGTAATAAGATCTTCAAAGGTCGAGACATTTTTAGATGACACACTCCTTAATGAAAAATTTTGATCGTGTCCTTTTCTTATACACAAAACGAGTTTCGACGACTAACCCAAAGTTTAACAAAACTAAGAGAGACTGTAAGGTTCTTGTTCTACGAACAAAAAGGTTCTAAGAAAGGACGACTTATTCCCTGACGTTTAGTACCGCATTGTCTGAAAACAACATTTGGTCGGCGTCCCCGAGTTGTTAGGAGAAAGGGAGAAGGAAAGACTAAAACGAGTCTGATGGAAGGAATCCAACGGTACCTCCGTCCTCCTCGTACCTTCTTCAGCCAAAAAGAACGGGTCACATGTTTGAAAAGTGTAGAGCAGAGGTAATGTTACTGAATATAACGAGACCGGTTTTAAATTCCGTTTACATTACACACTGAATCACTTGTAAAGTCCCTGGCCATTTAACTCCTTAACTCTTTAACTGGCCATTAACTCCTGTGAAAGTGTTAAGTAATCGATAAATTTCTCTCCATCGTTCTGTGTCTACACATATGGCCTGAAAACCTGAGTCTCCCTCTCCCTCTCCCACCCTACTAAACCCTCTTACCCTTAAGATTGTACATATGACAGTACATTCTTAACTTAGCGGTCAGGTACAGACTGCATCCCACGTCGAACGAACCCCGACCACGTACCCCTACTGGGTCTCTCTACAACACCCCTCCCTCCACCCTCCCCCCAAGTACAAACCCTTACGTACATTCTTAATTTCTAAAATTTTAATTTTTTTTTTAATTTCGATAATATTAATACTATTTTTTTTTATTTCTCTCCATCGTTAGGACAGAGGGAGAAACGGAGGAAGGGAGGGAAGGAAAATCGACGAAGACAGAATTACATTCTCTATTAAATAGTGGAGACCACAAAGGGGGAAATTTTTAAAAAGGGAGATTTATTCAGTGAAAATAAAAAAGAATAAATAAGTAAGTCGTTTGTAAATAACTCGTGGATTGTACACGAAATGTGACAAGATCGATACTCTCAGGTACTCATTTGTCATGTTTCAGGAACCGGATTACCTCTAACGTATCTAATCATCCTCATTTCATAATATGTTTTGTCATTTGATCTCACTCTTCCAGTCCACAGCTCAACCTCGTCTTCAAGAAGGATAAAATGAATCCACACAGTCGTAGAAAGACCATTTCATTGTACACTCGTCTATAGACTTCCTTTAAGACGTCCGTTTTATTACGAAGGGAGGTTTCTAAAGGTACAAGCTTAGAGAGTTTGGGTGTGTGCAATCAATGGAATGTACATTTTCCATGAAACGTCTAAACTAATTCAATTACTAAAACTCTACCCTTTCAAAAGGACCTAATAGGTCTATCCACTTACATTAATGTTCCCAGGAACATTCTCCCAGCGTCCTCTCAGGGGATTCTCTGCACTATGGTCTTCGTCGCAGTCTCTCTAAACTTCTACGACACACCGACCGAACTTCGACCTCCTTCCCTAACACTTGACTTCTTACGTTTGTCGAATATCCTCAACTTTTTCCGTACCTTTGTCTATAAGGGGATCTCGGAGACCTTTCCTAT
The DNA here is from genome assembly GCA_006410555.1 of Capra ibex. NCBI lineage: Eukaryota > Metazoa > Chordata > Mammalia > Artiodactyla > Bovidae > Capra > Capra ibex. The sequence continues at coordinate 633,750 of SJYO01022710.1, read as the reverse complement.
GTCCGGACGACTGTGGAACTGAGATCCTGAAGACCAAAAGTCTTGACATTCTATTGTTTACACACACCACAAAAGTACAAACACCAGTAAACTATGTTGTCGTCAACCTTTGATTATTATCGTTACGTCTTCGTTCTAAAAGTCCATTGGTCCCTTTTTCTTTTGGATCTCCTCTCGCATCGTTTTTGATTCCAGAACTCCATCGTCGTAAATCCTCCCCAACTTCTTGTCTTTCCCTAGGTATACCAGGACTCAGTTCATTCCACCCGCTTCCCATACTCAACACCCTCTACTCCGGTCTCATGATTCCCACATACCTGAACCTGGAAAAAAGACTCACTCGGTCCTTGGGAGACTGTGTATGTCGTAAATAACGTAAGTCGGGTCAAACAATGAAAGAGAAACAAAAGGGATTAACGGTTTCAAAGATTAAGAGTACAATAGTCTAGACAATGTAAAAAGGAAATTTCCAAAGAGGTAACGGATATACGAATCTGTAAAGAAAATGTGGAATTCTGGGTAATTTATTGGTCGACATTAATGAAGACCAAAAATTACTAAAGTACAGAGGTAAATTGTAAAATCAGACCAAACAATTACAAATATGTATCATAATCCACTCCGAAAGTGAAATAATAAGAACTGAAAAAAAAAAGGGTCATCTTCGGTCACAAGGGTTATTATAAACAATCTGTCAAATAATACAAGAGTGACCACACACTGTGGTAAAATATTATATAATTTAAGAATATGTATGATTTCAGACAGAAGACCGACGTGTAAGACAAGGTGACTAGATAAACAAACAAGACCTGGTCCGGGAAATCCAGAGATCGTTTCACAGTTTTTACATCTACTCATTTATAAAAAACTCGTTGAACGATTTCCGAACCTCCATTCTCCCTTAATCTGAGTAAACCCTTTGACTTTAATTAACAAGTATAACAACCACGTACCCCCTTCCTCCCCTCTTCCATCACCTCCCTCATCTCAGACCTTTACTCCGACCTCCGTGTTCATCCTACATATTTAATTGGACTTATTATATATGAAATAATGTTCCCGTTACCTTTTAATAAATAATTTTCCAAGATCCGTCCCTCTACTGTCCTAGTCTGTCGTACGGTTCCGTTAGTATAAGGTTTCCTTGAGTCACCTCTCGACCTCGATTCTCGGTTTCCATTCCTTAAATTTAGGGGATCCTTAAACGTCCTAGAACCCTTCCCTCTCTCGTGACCTGAGTGGTCACGGAAAGGTTTCCACTCGGGTCGACTTTGAACCCTTAACCATTTATTTTTTTAACACTGTGTAGATATAAAATTTAAAATAAAAGGTATAACCTTATTTGAGATTGGGGATTGGGGTTGTAATGTTTACTACGACCTTCTCTTAAGAATTACTCTTCCTGTTAAACACTGTCTACCGATTCACCTTGACCTGCGAGTAGAGACTCACCATCTCCATACTCACTAAGATTGGAAAAACTAATGAATAAACTTTTAAACAACTATTATTTGAACAATACATAAAATATTTATTTTTCCCTTTTAAATGAGACTCTTTTTTTCTGTGAACCTAAGACATAAAAGACCTAAAAAAGTACGGACCTTAATGACAAAAAAGAAAATGTGTCCCTACTGGTACACCTTTATCGTAAAAACACGGGACTCAAATGGGGGTCCTTTAAGATATCGGAAAAGACATGAAAGAAAACTGAAAAAATAAACTCTCTTAAAACTCCGGTCGTGTTATAAAAGACAACAACAACCACCACCAAATTTTAAAAATTAGAATTTGCAAAGGAAACACCTATATTGTACAAACGGGGACTTTTTAATATCCTATAAATAGGAACATTACCCCCTTTAGACTGTAACCAGAGAAAAGTAATTAAAAAGAATCTTGAACAATTAACGAAAACCAGACTTATAACATTAAGACTTCGAAAATTCGAGTCGGTTCAATACTGAAGATTTTAACAAGACTAAAACAACCTCACTGGCATTGATTAAGAAACTAATCTAAAAGTAGATTCACGAGATATAAATATTAAAGAACGTATCAAAAATCGTGAACAGGAAATGTCGATGTATAATCCTCTCGAGTTCAATAAAAGGTGTGAACGAAATAAAAGGTACAGTGAGGAAGAGAAATTACAGAGGTAACGTCTAAAATTAAGACGATCAAAGACAAAGCAAGAAACAATGGAGTGAGTTGGGGACAAATAGAGATTAGTGACGGAAACGAGAGTAAAATAACGTAAGAATGAACAGAAAAGAAAGAGAAAATATGAACGACACAGAAGAACCTGACGTGAATCCTAACGTTTCAAAAGATTTTAAAAGGAGACTAAGGAAGATTTATAGTAAAAGTTTTTATCCATTAAGAGATAATCTAATAGTTTCACTACCAGAAAAAGAAACACTGTGTAAAAGAAGAAAGTATCCCGGATAAATATAAAAATAACCTAATGTTTTAAAATATTTTTATAATTTTACAACTTTGATAAATTTTAAAAATGAATTTTAACTTTAATTTTAAAAAAAGAAGTAAAATTTTTTACTATTCTAGATAAATCTGAACCAAAAGTAAAGTAGTCAGTTCTACATACAAAAAATATTATGGCAAAGTGACGTATGGAAAACCGATTTTAAAGTAATACAAGATATATAAACATCTCACGTAAGACGACCGTACTTAGTACGAAAAGAGAATCAAAGGGAAAGACTTGGGTTCTTGTTAACTTTATAGCGTCGGACACAACACGTAAGAATGGTTCCGGGAAGGGTAAAGACGGAAACGACACCCGGAGAAGAACATACGTCGGACTCTTTATCTGATCTGTTTCCTACTTCACAGAGGTAACAGTAGAAAGTTGAGTCGTCTCGGGGAGAAAAGTGAATTACTTCGACCTCTTAGGGACTTAATAAAAAAGAGTTAGGTCGGGGTAGTTGCAAAATCAACCATCTTTAAGGAAAGGAAGGTGTGTAAAGATAATATAACAGATAATTAGAACGATCAAAGTATTAAAAGACTTAGAAGTAGTGTACAAATCACACACAAGTCCTTTTCAACGACGTCTGCAATGATTCGTCATGGTAAAATATGGTTTCGGAAAATAAAAGGAGACAAACCACTTTTATAGATTCAGAACACAAGTTAACTTTATAAAAAAAAGTTGTAACAAAAGAGAATATAAATGAATGAAAGGATGTAGGAGATTTACAGGGTTAGAAAAAAAAGTAAAGAAAAATACAGAGACTTTTAGGGAAAACTTTAAACCTCTCTGTATTTATTATTTACTTTTACACTTCACTTAAAAATAAAATTGTTTTCATCGGTTTAATGATTCTAGTTTTATTATGTATTGAAGTTTTTAATGATTACGAGTCTTAAAGGTTCGGTCTAATATTTGTGACTTACGTAGGACATAAAATAATTCAACTAACAGGTGAGTCGTTTGACCGATTTTCGATAGTAAATAAAGACACGGTTTTTATTCCTTGACGTCGGGTATCTTCATAATTATTAAACTACAAACACGATGGAAGAATAAAACTTCGTCGAGAACCAGTAAATATCCGAAAACTAAGTAAAACTTTATTAGGGAGGGACTCCTTACTTCCTTCACAAAGATAGAGAAATCTGTCACCCAACAGACCCCGAATACCTATCTGTCTGTCCGTAAGAACTACTATACAAAAGGTCAGGTCTAAAAAGAGGTTTAAGAAAAAAAACAACAAAAAAACAAAAAAAAAGACACAGTACGACGGAGTCATAATGGTTTATCAAGGTAGGGTTATTGTTCCTACCAGAGAGACGATATTAGACGTCTCTATCGTCATATGACATTATCGACACGAGTTAACGTTTGTAAACCCCATGACAGTATCAAAGCTACTTCAAAATGAGACAGGTTTAAGAGTTTTCACAAAGTCTACTGGTCTCTTGTCAACTTCTGACTCCCTCTGAAGATGAGTCAAAAGACACATTTTATTAGAGTAAAAGGGTCTTAACAAGTTCTTACACCTTTCTATATCTAACAAAGAATTCTGTATACACAGGATGTATGGTACTCCACGTGCGGTAGGAGTTTTTATTTGTTTTCTTCATTTACTAAAGAAGAAGAAAATATTTATAAATTAGACCGCAGGGATTTATTGTCTAATCTGACCCCTTTCAACTACACTCAAAATATTGACAGTCACCTTTAACAACTTCTTCAACTACAAACTCCAAGTATATAACGACCTCACATACATTGTTTACCTCAATTAGAAACGACAGTCTGTATAAAACCCAAGACAACACGAATTGTTCACGTATGTGTGACAAATCGAACCCAGAAGAAGTATAAGGACCAGATATAACATTTCTTACAACAAAAACGAGCCGGTCTTACGAAACAGTGACTTTTTCTACCATCTGGCGATCTTAAAGGGAGAGTGTTCCGTTTTATCTTCAACATGAGAAACCATCGAGGAAGGTTTCTCGACTCAATAACTCCCTGACTTTTACGGGACACCTTAGATTTCTGGGATATAAAATAAAACTTAATTACGATGAGTACTTTAGAGAAAGAGAGAAAGTCAGATAGATATATCTTTCTCAAACATGTTTTATGAAGTATCTTTTCCTATTAAAATCTCACACCAACTAAATTTTGTTATTGAATTTATAAACGGATTAATTTGACTAATAGTTCAGTAAATTTTAAAAACAGAGGAAATAAAACCACTGTTTATGTAGGAAAGGAGGTAGGTCTGAAGAGTAGTTAAAAATGACAGTAATTTACAACATACACGTAAAAGGGAGGGTAATCACCTAGTAATGTCTGTTACAAGTTCTACACTACCCTCCTATAACAAGACCACGTACAGAAATGACACAGGACATCCACTGTTCTCTGTAATTTCTTGATTATTCTGAAGGGACCACCAGGTCACCAATTCGGAGTCTCGAATGTCATGTACCCCGTGTCGAAGGTAGGGACCAGTCACTTAATCCTAAGGTGTACGGGACATCACATCGGTTTTTTATTTATTTACTTATTAAAAAATTTTCTTGACTATCTAATCTCTTTTGTAAGTCTCATTTGTGCTTTCCAGTATTTTTTGCAGTCGTTCTCTTATACTTTGTTAGTAAGGGTAATGGTATTTGTAAGGAAGGTATCGAGAGTTGTGTCATCTAAAACACCTGAAGTAAACCGACTTAACCAATGATATGTCATGACCACTTCTGGGACCTTAGTCTGACAGGTCCAAAGTAAGGGTCGAGATGTTGAAGTATCGACATACTAGAACCCGTGCAACGAATTGGTAAAAAATCACCGACGTCGATGCAGACGATCTGACCAGAAGACCCAGTGGACGAGACCCGATCAGACGAGTCGGAAGCATGAAGGACGGTAAAGAACTCGGACGAAGAGGTTTGAAGATTAGTTAAAATCATTTCGAGAATAGTGAGTCAAGTCGGTATTGAAATAAGACAACGGACGTTGATCACTGAGATTTACATTTGTCTGTAGATCTTCAGTACACTGGTACATACAGAAGTATGTAAGATCAAGGGAAGATGATGGATTGAAGGTAATATATATAACAAGTTTACACTTATGGATTGTAAGGTCCGGTGACGTGTCGTCAAGTCACAAACGTCACAATAGACGAAGCAGATATTTTATTGTCGGACCTTAATGAACTAAAAAGGGGGGTAAGAAAGTCGTTCAAAATAACTTATTCATTATGGATAACTTATTCATTATGGATAACCTCTTCCTTTACCGTTGGGTGAGGTCACAAGAACGGACCTCTTAGGGTCCCTACCGCCTCGGACCACCCGACGTCAGAGAGCCCAGCGTGTCTCAGTCTGTGCTGACTTCGCTGAATCGTCGTCGTGGTCGTCTGCATCACGATCCAAACACAATCCACAATTTTAACGTACTAAAAATTTACTTGAAAATAACATGGGTGTAATATCATTGTGTAAGAAAAATAATTAAAAAAATTTTTCAGTCTTGTAATGACTAATTTCTCATTCAGGGGAAACTGGTGGGGGTAAGAATAAGGAGAGGACTGTAAGAATGTACATTGTAATAAAGGGGAAATCTCCTCGAAAGACCTATACAAAAAAGAGTGTATATTTTTCGTTATTTCGACATACCTTTTGTCTTTCGGTGAGAATACACAAGACCCATATTCCAAATTATATCCAAAATCCTTGGTAGTGTCAGTAGCCTAGTATTTTTCTTGACCCCCTTACTTCCGGAAATAGTCAATTTCCCTAATCAACATACGGTGTTTTTACCTGTGACCTACTAACTTCGTCTTTTCCTGAAATAATTTTAACAAGGTTTACACTTTCATTACCCCCTAGAAGGATAATGAGAAGGAGGTCCCTACCTTCGACACAGGGGACCTGACATTCGAGACTCCGAATTGGTGACCTGGTGGTCCCTTCAGAATAATCAAGAAATTACAGAGAACAGTGGATGTCCTGTGTCATTTCTTTACGTGGTCTTGTCATAGGAGGGTAGTGTAGAACTTGTAACAGACATTACTAGGTGATTGTCTCCCTCCTACGTGCACGTAAGGTAATAATACCCTACAGGAAAAGACTCGTCTCCTGTCAAGTCTTTATATATGATTGGTCAGACCCGAGACCCTTCAGGTAGATGTAGTCTCTTTGTCATTTAGAGAGACGGAGTCTCTGTCATGGTCCACCTCTCCACGATGGACACAGGAACACCTCAGTGCCGCCCCCACCCTCCACCTGTCAGAACGGTCAAACCTAAGGTCCACAGAAAGACACACGTTTAGATGGGGTAAAAGTCGTGAGGAGTAAGTAAGTAGGGCGGTTTTAGAGCAAGAGGTAAATCGTAAGGAGAACGGTTCTCACCTTGTTCCTGACCTCCCTTTAGGACCTTAGTACTACTATGTGACCCTACTTCCGTCCCTACTGTCTCATTATTAATAAATTGTTACTTTCACTTTGTCTTAGTCTTGTTCTTGAGAACTATGGTGGTAATCGCATGTCATGACATCTCCTTAATAACCGTCATTGTGGGTTCGTCAGAACCTCGAGAAATTCTTGAGAAGGGGAAGTACGGAAGAACTAACCGATATTTCTAGATATTTATTCCGTTGATAAACAGAGTCAAAGACGTCTTTACGGGACCAACTGTCAACGACAGGCTCACGTTAATAGTTCTCTCAGAGTCAAACTTACTATTTAATATATTAGTAAGACAAATATTCTTAGAGGGAGGGAGACATATGGTAATAAGGTCATTTAGAGATATCCAAAATTTTAGGGATTGATCAAATTGGATATAAGGGATCACAAACCCCATCTACAAAAGACTAAAAAATTAAACAAAAGGTGAGTATGGATAACTTTAGAATGAAACCCAAAGGACAAAAGGAGTATTCGTGTGGGAACAGACTCTACGACTGAGACCGATGGAAAAGGAGATAGTCGTATATTCGTCCGTCCGATCTTTAATCCTAGGGGGTACCGGGTATGGGATTCAGTGTTCGAACCGTGTAACACTTTTAAAGATTACCGATCCCCTTTTGAGTACTACATTACAATTCATTTTCTTCTTCCTGTATTTTAATAAAGGTACACACCATGAGTACTAAAAAATTATCACTGCTGACCTTTGTATCATTAAACTTGACCATTATCAAACAGAGTGAAGTACCCTTCTGATGTTTAGTTTATAATAAAACGAGAAATGAGAATATTTAACAAAAATTAAGGTATTAAGTACATATAAAATATTAGTCTTTTTTTTACATTTTTATTACTTCACCACAATCAACAGGGAAGACGGAGTTCCTCAAGTTACAAGTCCTTCAAGATCTCCTCAGAGGGGTTAGGATATCATCTACCTAAAATCCAATCACTGTTTGAGGAGGCGGAAAAGAATATATGTTTACTTTTCTCCGAGACCTTCTGTCGAAAAGTCCCAAAGACATGTCACAAAGTAGACGTATAGACTCCAATAACTATAAAGAGGGTCGTTAGAACTAAGGTCGAACACGAAGTAGGTCAGGTCGTAAAGAGTACTACATGAGACGTATATTTAATTTATTCGTCCCATTGTTATATGTCGGAACTACATGAGGAAAAGGATAAACCTTGGTCAGACAACAAGGTACAGGTCAAGATTGACAACGAAGAACCGGAGGTATGTCCAAAGAGTTCTCCGTCCAGTCCACCAGACCATAAGGGTAGAGAAAGTCTTAAAAGGTGTCAAACAACACTAGGTGTGTCAATTTCCGAAACCGTATCAGTTATTTCGTTTTCATCTACAAAAAGACCTTGAGAGAACGAAAAAACTACTAGGTTGTCTACAACCGTTAAACCAGAGATCAAGGAGACGGAAAAGATTTAGGTCGAACTTGTAGACCTTCAAGTGCCAAGTACATAACAACTTCGGACCGAACCTCTTAAAACTCGCAATGAAATGATCGTACACTCTACTCACGTTAACACACCATCAAACTTTCGTTTCTTGATTTCTCGGAGAACTACTTTCACTTTCCCCTCTCACTTTTTCAACCGAATTTTGAGTTGTAAGTCTTTTGATTCTAGTACCGTAGGCCAGGGTAGTGTAGTACCGTTTACTTACCTCTTTGTAACCTTTGTCATTGCCTAAAATAAAAACCTCCCGATGTTTTAGTGACGTCTACCACTGAGGTCGGTACTTTGATTTTCTACGAACGGGGAACCTTCTTTTCGATACTGTTTGGATTTGTCACATAATTTTTCGTATATGTGTCCCTCCCTCCACCCTCCCCTCAAGTCCTACCCCTTGTACACATGTGTGCACCGTCTAAGTACAATATACATACCGTTTTGGTTATGCTATAACATTTCATTAACCAGAGGTTAATTTTATTTATTTAAATAAAAAAAAAATTTTTCGTATCTGTAATGAAACGGTTTTTTCCAGGTAGATCAGTTTCGAAACCAAAAAGGTCATCAGTACATACCTACACTCTCAACCTGATATTTCTTTGCACTCACGGTTTCTTAACTACGAAAACTTGACACCACAACCTCTTCTGAGAACTCTCAGGGAACCTGACGTTCCTCTAGGTTGGTCAGGTAGGATTTCCTCTAGTAAGGACTTATAAGTAACCTTCCTGATTACGACTTCGACTTTGAAGTTATGAAACCGGAGGACTAAACTTCTTGACTGAGTAAACTTTTCACGGACTACGACCCTTTCTAACTTCCGACCTCTTCCCCTGCTGTCTCCTACTCTACTAACCTCCTTTAGTGGCTGAGTTAGCTGTACTCAAACTCATTTGAGGTCCTTAATCACTACCTGCCCCTTCGGATCACACGACGTCAGGTACCCCAGTGTTTCTCAACCTGTGCTGACTCGCTGACTTGACTTGATATCACAAAGGAGGTCTCCTTCATCTCAGTTCCAGAGGAAACAAACCCTTTAGAGAGTAATCTCTGACAGTCCTTGAGGATTTACACAGTTCGAAACGTAATTGGTCAAGTGTCACTTCGGTCCCTTAAAACTGACCTGATCTACCGGTCAAGATCCGTGTAGACTATAAAGGAGAAGTATAACGTTTGTACCCAATATAACATCTACATTTCGTCATGAAAAAAAAAAAAAAAAAACCATTTAATTGAGACACCTACTAGAGACTCTTGAACCACACGGCCCCGTAAGAACACTCTTAAGAGAAGAGAAGTCTCCACCGGTAATACTACGGCACTTTTCTCGTACTGAAAGGTCCATCCAACTGGACCCAAACTTAGAAATTAGGTGGTGAGTAAATGATGGAAACACAGAAACAAAACAAAATAAAAAAAATTGGTGCCACAAAGGAATCTTATTAGTGGTAAAGAGTGACTAACAACCCTCGAAAAAAATTTTTTTAACTTCATATTAACTAAATGTTGTAACATAAAGTCCAATGTCGTGTCGTTAAGTCAATGTGTATGTATGGATTTTCATATGGAGATATATACAGAGATATATAGATACACAAGAAAAACTCCAAGAGAAGGGAATATCCAATAATGTTTTACAACTCGTATCGAGGGACACGATATGTCATCCAGGAACAACTAATAGATGAACTTTATATCATTACACATATACAATTAGGATTGGAGATTAAATAGGGAGGAAAAAGTTGGAGGAAAGGGGCAACTATGGGCATTCAAAAAAAGGATACAGACACTCAGAGACAACCCTTGACAAATTTCAAGACACCACGGTCCAAATGTTTACCAAACAAGATCACCGATCCTATGTTTCTAACCGTTCACAGAATTGAAAGTTAATTAAAGGTACTTACGTCCCCGTGTCGGACAAGTCTCCCACAGTCAGAACGAAGGTCTGTGGTCGACCTCTCCCCCCTAGCCGTTCGTCGCAGGCAGGTGACCCCGACAACGAAACCGAAGACGGCGTAAACGACGACGACACTCTGAACGGGACGAGTCGGTCAACCCACGGACAGACGTCGACTCCTTTACAAGAACTTCCAGACCTAAAGACGGACACGACGTCACCTAGGACCGACCTGACGACGTAAGACTCGAGCCAGTGACAAGGAGTTTTTCGAGTTATATTCCGGTCTCACCGACTCAGACATCCCACAGGAGAAAGTCGGTAGACGACGGAACGTATTGGATCCGAACAGAACTTGGACGTGGTACATGAGTTTTCTCCGGGTAGAGGGGGGTAGGGGGACGGTTACTAAAGAGGAAACCACACGAGTAACAGTAAAACGTGATAGAGAACGACTTACCGTGGAACCAAGTGGGGTCTAAAGGGACCAGAGACTGAAACCCCATTCTCCTCAAAATCAGAGTAGGAAAAGAGAATCTTCAAAGACCCGAGGAATACGTTCAACTCTGTAAAAAAGGGATCTCGAAAGTTCCTTCCCCACACTTAAAAGGGGTCCACTTTCGTCAACGACTGAATTAGTTCTCGTCGGTGTCTTCACTTGAAAGTGTCTTATGTCTGGTCGAGGGTCCCCTGAAGTAAGACCCAGAAGAGAATTTGCCTCTACAGTGAGGTCTTATTTTCGTTTTAGGTCCACGAAGTAGTCAGTGGGGGCAATCAATGATATAAAATATTTAGGATTCTGTTGTGATTGTCACTTACGTTGTAATAAAATACAAGGTGATTTTTGTTTTGTGTATGTGTTTCGTATGTTCGTTCGTTTGTTTTTTACAATGGTTAATTTGATACTTCGTAGTAACTAACATTCAGAGTAGGGTTAAAGTCTCTATAATTCTATACTTTTGGTTTCGTTTTGGTTTGGTTTTTTTTGTTTGGACCCGGAATCTCAACTACCTTTTTGCTATCTACTAAAGTGATAGTCGTCCTTAACTTCTTATTTGGGGTGGGGTGGGGGTGATGGAATCACCAACCCTCTGTTGGTCCGGTCTACCATAGGACATCTAAATCTCTCTCCAATTTCCAAACTCTATTCGTCTACTCCTCCCTGCTTATTACTCGACCGAAAAGAACCAGACGTAATTTACGTTCGTAAAACTTAAGTACTCATTCTTTGGAAGACGAAATTCAGAAACAAAGTCTGAACCTTATATACATGTAAGAGGGAAAAAAGGTAGACCTGAATCAACTTTGAAGTCCAGTTCGGTCGAACTTTTGTTTATGTTACCTCGATGGAAAATGTAATACTGTAGTACAGAGGTGACAAAGAGTAATATTTCAACTCAAAGTCTACAATTTTAGTATAGGAGGAGCGGGGAGAAACAAAAGAAGAAGGGGAGGGGGAGTTGTTAGGACAAGACTACCTCAAGGTAACAAAAATATCAACTTGATGTTGATAAACCACGGTGTACGTGTTCCAATAACTGGACTGTTACTCTTTTGTGTGGAATACTGATCCTTAAGTCGAAGATATTAAAAATTGACATGTTTCAAAAATCATATAAAAAAGTGGTCGACGTCCAGATGTATAATAAAAGTTCAAGATCAAAACTGAATGTATATTCTCCAATATAAATTATTTTTCTTTTTGAAACCCAAACGGTATTTCGTAGTGTATTAAAAAAATCTCTGGGTACATTTTAACATTGTATCAAATATGTTGAAATGATTTTTACCTTTTACTTATCACTGTATCAAATTTTAAAAAATTTTATCACCCTTGTACGACTTTATTATCTTACTACGAACAAGAAAGGTGACTTTTACGTCTGTCCAACGTATTTTTATAACCGATGATACATGTCATCAAAGGTTTTGACATTAGATTTTGGTTAGTTTAATACTATATTTACTACACGTCGTGGCTTAGCGAAAATCTACATCATAAAAACGTCGAACTCGATTTTTGTTCCGTTATACTAATTGGAAAGAGTCACTATAAGAGTTTCTTTGTTTTTATAGTTGTTTTAGGATCTCTCTTTTTTATTACCTGTATATCTTCAGGTCAATTTTATTGATAAGACCTCGGAGGGACCACCAGGTCGCCAACTCTGAAGAGTGAAGGTGACGTCTCCCACGTCCAAACTAAGGACCAACCTCTAGATTCTAGGGTGTACGACGTTGATTTTTTTTTTCAAAAATTTTTTCATATGATAATAAAAAGATATGTACACCTTACTGGGTAATCTTTTGACTACCTTTTATATATTAATTTTACAGATGTTTTTTAAAAATTTGAATTAATTCCCTTTTGTTATGTTACTCTCTTATAAGTTTATTTCACTTATCTTCCTCTATATTGTACAAAAGTTATCCTACTGGGTTGTATAATAGTCAACAGGAGTCCAATTAAATACATCAATTAGACTGAGTGGATCTCGGGCTGTAGGACCTTACACTTCAGTTCACCCGGAATCCTTCGTAGTGATACTTGTTTCGATCACCTCCACTACCTTAAGGTTAACTCGATAAAGTTTACGGTTTTCTACTACGATACTTTCACGACGTGAGTCATACTGTCAATTAAAACTTTTGAGTCGTCACCGGTGTCTTGACCTTTTCCAGTCAAAAGTAAGGTTAAGGTTTCTTTCCGTTACGGTTTCTTACGAGATTGATGGTGTGTTAACGTGAGTAAAGTGTGCGATTGTTTCATTACGAGTTTTAAGAGGTTCGGTCCGAAGTCGTTATGCACCTGGTACTTGAAGGTCTACAAGTTCGACCTAAATCTTTTCCGTCTCCTTGGTCTCTAGTTTAACGGTTGTAGACGACCTAGTAACTTTTTCGTTCTCTCAAGGTCTTTTTGTAGATAAAGACGAAATAACTGATACGGTTTCGGAAACTGACACACCTAGTGTTATTTGACACCTGTTAAGACTTTCTCTACCCTTATGGTCTGGTGGACTGGACGGAGGACTCTTTAGACATAGTTCAGTCCTTCGTTGTCAAGCTTGACCTGTACCTTGTTGTCTGACCACAGTTTAGTCCTTTTTGAGGTAGTTCCGACATTTAACAGTGGGACGAATAAATTGAATATACGTCTCATGTAGTACTCTTTGCGACCCGACCTACTTCGTGGTGGACCTTAGTTCTAACGACCCTCTTTATAGTTATTGGAGTCTATACGTCTACTGTGGTGTGAATACCGTCTTTCACTTCTTCTTAATTCACCTTCTCCTCTCACTTTTTCAACCGAATTTCGAGTTGTAAGTCTTTTACTTCTCGTACCGTAGACCAGGGTAGTGAAGTACCCTTTATCTACCCCTTTGTCACCTTTGTCTCAGTCTAAAATAAAAGACCCCCGAGGTTTTAGTGTCGTCTACCACTGACATCGGTACTTTAATTTTCTGTGAACGAGGAACCTTCCTTTCAATACCGGTTGGGTCTGTCGTATAATTTTTCGTCTCTGTAATGAAACGGTTGTTTCCAGTCACATCAGTTTCGATACCAAAAAGGTCATCAGTACATACCTACACTCTCAACCTGACATTTCTTTCGACTCACGGCTTCTTAACTACGAAAACTTGACACCACAACCTCTTCTGAGAACTCTCAGAGAACCTGACGTACCTCTAGGTTGGTCAGGTAGGATTTCCTTTAGTCAGGACTTATAATTAACCTTCCTGACTACGACTTCGACTTTGAGGTTATGTAACCGGTGGACTAAACTTCTTGACTGAGTAAACTTTTCGGGGACTACGACCCTTTCTAACTTCCACCCTCCTCTTCCCCTACTGTCTCCTACTCTACGAACCTACCGTAGTGGCTGAGTTACCTGTACACAAACTTATCTGAGGACCTCAACCACTATCTGTCACTCCGGACCGTACGACGTCAGGTACCTCAGAGTTTCTCAACCTGTACTGACCCACTGACTTGACTTGACTTAACTTGACTTATAATGAGGTTCGTTCTGGGGTTGTACCCATAAAAACCGAATAGTTTGAAAAAAAACTACCTTCATATGTTTCGGTTCTTATAAGTTATATATACGTAATTTGGAAGAATTAAAAAATAATTCTTAAAAATAATTGGAAGATTGAAAAATAATTCAATATTAATTATATCATTTTATAGGTCTAGAACTAAAATGTCGAGTTACTTACAAATGTTACATAAGTGTACAACACTGGTGGTGTGTTCAATATCTCGTAAAAGTATAGGGATCTCTCAAAGGAATACCATGGAAGGTCAGTCGTCGGGGTCATGTTTCCATGAATATGATAAAGATATCAATATTTACTCCTGAAACGATGATCGAGTCAGTCATTTCTTAGACGGACGTTACGTCCTCTGGGTCCAAGTTAAGGACCCAGGTCTTCTAGGGGACCTCTTATTTACCGTTGGGTGAGGTCATAAGAACGGATCTTTTAGGGTACCTGTTTCCTCGGACCGCCCGATGTCAGGTACCCCAGCGTTCTCAGTCCGTGCTGAATCGCTGATTTGGTGGTGGTGGTGGTGGTAATATTTAGTCAAAAACCGATCATAACCTTTTCTGGGACTACGACCCTTTCTAACTTCCGTCCTCCTCTTCCCCTGTTGTCTCTTACTCTACCAATCTATCGTAGTGACTGAGTTACCCGAACTTAAACTCGTTTGAGACCCTTTATCATTTCCTGTCCCTTCCGACCGTACGACCCTAGGTACCCCCAACGTTTCTCAGTCTATGCTGGATCGTCTACTTATGTGTGTCATGACTCAACGTATTTTTACCTTAGAATGTCATCCACGAGGAAACACAGAAAAACTGTAAATAGGAACATCAATTCACATAGTCAACAAATAAGAAAAAAAAAAAAAATTAACGAGACATCGTTAGGTAACATACTGACATCGTACTGAACAAAGAGGTAAGAGGATGACTACCTGAAGACCCAATAAAGGTCAAACCCCGAATCCTTATTTCGACGATATTTGTAAGAACTAGTTTAGAAAGACACCTACATAAATAAGTAAAGAAAACCCATTTGCATCCTTCTCTTACTGACATAGTATACCATCTTCTTACAAATTAGGCTAATCTTTGACTATTTATAGAAAGGTCATACGAAAAGTGGTACAAAAGTGAAGGTGATCGTAACACACACTTCCAGTTAACGAGGGTGAAAGAGTAGTCAGGAAATGCAACAGTCAGAAGATTATCGGTAAAAGTATCACACTTTACCATAGAGTGTGATAAGTTATAGAGTGTCATAAGGATTGACAGAAACTTATGACTCCGATCACATTGTTTTGATGGTATCTGATACACCGAATTTATTTTCGTAAAGAAATAAAAAAGAAAAAGGAATTTTTATAATGACATATTAAGGTAAAAGTCTTCTCCGTTTCGGTACGTCTGTCTTTCGTATGACCACTAACGGTCCCCGACCCCTTTTCCCCTTATACGTCACTGATAACTGTCCGTATCCCAAAGAAAACCTCCACTATTACAAAACCTAACTGATCAAAAGACACTCATACCAAAGGTACACAGACGGGAGACTACGGGAGAACGTTGTGGAGGGTAGAATGAACCCAAAGAGAATGGAACCCGCACCCCATAGAGAAGTACCGACGAGCTCGTTTCACGTCGGCGACGAGGAATGGAACCTGTTTCCCATAGAGGAGTGGCGACGGGAAGGACTGGAAGTCGCACCCTATCAAGGAGATCCGACGCGTCGGTGGTGAGGAACCCGCACCCCAACGAGGAGGACCGAAATCGGGGACTGGAGCCTACGTCCCACCGAGGAGAGCCGACAAGGACGCGGCAGTGTCGGACCGTGAGACCCGGTGACGGGGACTGGAGCCTGCACCCCATTGAAGAGAACCGACGGCGGGAAGCCCGTACCCCAGGAGGACCGAAGACGGGGACTGAAGTTTGCACCCCATCGAGGAGAGTCGGCGTAAATCACACAACCAGAGTCGTGATTAGTGTGATCCTGGTGTCGGAACTGATTGAGTTACTTTGATTCGGTACGGGCGCCCCGTTGGGTTCTACCCGCCCAGTACCACCTCTCCAGACTGTCTTACACCAGGTGACCTCTTCCCTTACCGTTTGGTGAAGTCATAAGAACGGAACTCTTGGGGTACTTGTCATCCTTTTCCGTTTTACTATCCTAAGACTTTCTCCTTGAGGGGTCCAGTCATCCACGGGTCATACGACGACCTCTAGTCACCTCTTTTAATGAGGTCTTTCTTACTTCCCTACCTCGGTTTCGTTTTTGTTATGGGTCGACACCTACACTGACCGTTATCTTCGTTCCAGGCTACGACATTTCTCGTCATAACGCATCCTTGGACCTTACAGTTGAGGTACTTAGTTCCGTTTAACCTTCACCAGTTTGTCCTCTACTGTTATCACTTGCAACTGTAAGAACCTTAGTCGCTTGATTTTACCTGGTCTTACCCACTTAAATTGAGTCTACTGGTAATGTAGATGATGACTCCCGTCCTTAGCGAATCTTCTTTACCTCATCGGTAGGACCAGTTGTTTTCTCAGACTTTACGTCATGAACCTACGTTAGAGTTTTTGCTGTCTTACTAGAGACAAACAGAGGTTCCGTTTGGTAAGTTATAGTGCCATTAGGTTCAGATACGGGGTTGGTCATTGTGACTTCTTCGACTTCAACTTGCCAAGATACTTCTGGATGTTCTGGAAAATCTTGATTGTGGGGTTTTTCTATAGGAAAAGTAATATCCCCTGACTTTACGTTTTCATCCTTCAGTTCTTTGTGGACCTCATTGTCCGTTTAAACCGAAACCTTACACTTTGTTTCGTCCTGTTTCTGATTATCTCAAAACGGTTCTTTTACGTGACCAGTATCGTTTGTGGGAGAAGGTTGTTGTGTTCTCTTCTGAGATGTGCACCTGTAGTGGTCTACCAGTCGTGGTTTTAGTCTAACTAATATAAGAAACGTCGGTTTCTACCTCTTCGAAATATGTCAGTTGTTTTTGTTCTGGTCCTCGACTGACACCGAGTCTAGTACTTGAGGAATAATGGTTTAAGTCTGAATGTAACTTCTTTCATCCCTTTTGGTCATCTGGTAAGTCCATACTGGAGTTAGTTTAGGGATTACTAATATGTCACCTTCACTCTTTGTCTAAATTCCCGGATCTAGACTATCTATCTCACGGACTACTTGATACCTACCTCCAAGTACTGTAACATGTCCTCTGTCCCTAGTTCTGGTAGGGGTACCTTTTCTTTACATCTTTTCGTTTTGCCGACAGACCCCTCCGGATGTTTATCGACACTTTTCCTTTCTCCGCTTTTCGTTTCCTCTTTTCCTTTCTATATTCGTAGACTTACGTCTCAAGGTTTCTTATCGTTCTTCTCTATTCTTTCGGAAGAAATCACTAGTTACGTTTCTTTATCTCCTTTTCTTGTCTTACCCTTTCTACTCTCTAGAGAAGTTCTTTTAATCTCTATGGTTCCCTTGTAAAGTACGGTTCTACCCGAGTTATTTCCTGTCTTTACCATACCTGGATTGTCTTCGTCTTCTATAATTCTTCTCCACCGTTCTTATGTGTCTTCTTGACATGTTTTTTCTAGAAGTACTGGATCTATTAGTGCTACCATACTAGTGAGTAGATCTCGGTCCGTAGGACCTTACACCCGGAATCTTTCGGAGTGATGTTTGTTTCGATCACCTCCACTACCTTAAGGTCAACTCGATAAAGTTTAGGACTTTCTACTACGACACTTTCACGACGTGAGTTATACGGTCGTTTAAACCTTTTGTACTGACCTTTTCCAGTCAAAAGTAAGGNCTTCTTGACATGTTTTTTCTAGAAGTACTGGATCTATTAGTGCTACCATACTAGTGAGTAGATCTCGGTCCGTAGGACCTTACACCCGGAATCTTTCGTAGTGATGTTTGTTTCGATCACCTCCACTACCTTAAGGTCAACTCGATAAAGTTTAGGACTTTCTACTACGACACTTTCACGACGTGAGTTATACGGTCGTTTAAACCTTTTGTACTGACCTTTTCCAGTCAAAAGTAAGGTTAGGGTTTCTTTCCGTTACGGTTTCTTACGAGTTTGATGGTGTGTTAACGTGAGTAGAGTGTACGATCATTTCATTACGAGTTTTAAGAGGTTCGGTCCGAAGTCGTTATGCACTTGGTACTTGAAGGACTACAAGTTCGACCAAAATCTTTTCCGTCTCCTTGTTCTCTAGTTTAACGGTTATAGGCGACCTAGTACCTTTTTCGTTCTCTCAAGGTCTTTTTGTAGATAAAGACGAAATAACTGATACGGTTTCGGAAACTGACACACCTAGTGTTATTTGACACCTTTTAAGACTTTTTCTACCCTTATGGTCTGGTGGATTGGACGGAGAACTCTTTAGACATACGTCCAGTCCTTCGTTGTCAATCTTGACCTGTACCTTGTTGTCTGACCAAGGTTTATCCTTTTTCTCATGCAATTCCGACATATAACAGTGGGACGAATAAATTAAAATATACGTCTCATATAGTACTCTTTACGACCTGACCTTCTTCGTGTTCGAACTTAGTTCTAACGGCCCTCTTTATAGTTTCTAGAGTTATACGTCTACTGTGGTGGGAATACCGTCTTTCATTTCTTCTTGATTTCTCGGAGAACTACTTTCACGTTCTCCTCTCACTTTTTCAACCGAATTTCGAGTTGTAAGTTTTTTGATGCTAGTACCGTAGACCAGGGTAGTGAAGTACCCTTTATCTACCTCTTTGTCACCTTTGTCACCGATTGAAATAAAAAATCCCGAGGTCTTAGTGACGACTACCACTAACGTAGGTACTTTCTACGACAGAGGAACCTTCCTTTCAATACTGGTTGGATCTGTCGCATAATTCTTCGTCTCTGTAATGAAACGGTTGTTTCCAGGCAGATCAGTTCCAATACCAGAAAGGTTAACAGTACATACTTACACTCCCAACCTGATATTACTTTCGACTCATGGTTTATTAACTACGAAAATTTGACACCACAACCTCTTCTGAGAACTCTCAGGGAACTTGACGTTCCTCTAGGTTGGTCAGGTAGGATTTCCTCTAGTCAGGACCCACAAGTAACCTTCCTAACCATAACTTCGACTTTGAGGTTATGAAACCGGTGGACTACGTTTCTCGACTGAAGAAAACTTTTCTGGGATTACGACCCTTTTTAACTTCCGTCCTCCTCTCCGTCTACTACCAAACTAACGTAGTCGTTGAGTTACCTGTACTCAAACCCATCCGAGACCCTCAACCGCTACCTGTACCTTCGGACCGCACAACGTTAGGTACCTCAACGTCTCAGTCTGTGCTGACTCGCTGACTTGACTCGACTTGACTCTGGACCTTGGTTTTGGAAAATAAGGTTGGAAAATAAGGTAGAGTCAGTCTCTCACCAGATGGTTCGGTTCAAGTAGACTTGAAAGAACTGTGTGTTTACTCAGGTCTGGACTCTTGTGGATTCTGCGGACCAGGTGGGGAACAGACAGGACAGGTCTATACGTAGTCGGAGGAAATACTAGTAGCTGCTGAGTGTTCTGTGTAAGTGTCCGACTCAATCGTTGCTTGCTACACCCTGAAAGGACCATCAGGTCACCCATTCTTAGAAGTCACGTCCCTACATCCAAACTAAGGAGCAACCACTTGATTCTAGGGTCTACGACGTCGCGTCGGTTCGGGTACACGCCGTTGAGGATTCGGGAACTCGAGACTTCGGACGCACGGTGTCAATCTCAGACACGACGTTACTTTCTGGGGTGCACTACGTTGTTTCGAGGACGCACGGGGTTGCCTCTGAATTGTGTCGGTTTATTTATTTATAATTTTTTTCTCTTTAATTATTACGAGGTAAGGGAACAGAGAAAGACTCGAAAAGAAGTGTCTACAGTTCTTCCTTACTCACTACGACGTAAGAACTAAAAAAAAAAAAAGGAAGTGTGTACCACCTTTGAGACGAAGTCGTAACTGAAATGACAATTATGAACAAACTGATGTTGATTTGGTAAAACGAGGTACAGGAAAAGAAAGAGGTATAGGAATAGTCATAGGAATAGACATCAGGTCCCCGTACCACTGTGGTGTGAACTGATCTCCCTTCGTTCACCACCTCCTCGGATTCCGTCTGTATCATTTTTAGAAATTCCGAGATTTGGTCACTTAGTTGATTTCTCCGTTTTTGGAGATATTCTTTCCCCTGACTGGAAGACTCGAAAACAGGGAGACCCTTATAATCAAAACGGAAGGGACGTGTTCACTATCGTCGGTCTGACCCTGGAAACCTATCTAATAAATAAGTCACACTGTCGGGGAGGAGGAGAAAGGGAGGAAGGTTGGGAAAATGGGGACTGGAAAGGTCTGAGTTCAAAAAAATTTGTTTAGAGTAGTTTCTTAGTTTTAATCTACTGATCCGTAACTAGTGGGCTCAATCCAAACAAAGAAACAGAGTTTTTTTTTTTTTCAAATTTGTAAAGGGTCCACTAGAAATGGACACCTTTAATTACCGTCGTTGTTGTTGGAAAATTTTTACGACCGAATAGAGTGGTTACTAGTCTTTTTTTCTTAGGACATAAAGGTTGACGTCACATACTATCTTTCCCTTTACTTAAGAACTTTCTCCAGACAAGTAATGTCGAAAGAGAAGAATTTTCTCTCTAACGAGTTACCCTTTACTTTCTAGTGTTTAGAAGAGGAAAACCTTGGTTTTCTATCTCAATATTATGGAATTGTTTTTATTTTGGAAGAGGGAGTTACTCGATGAGTTTGTGACGAGACGAACTTATTACACGATTCCGAACGCTACGCCATTAATGAGGTTCCTCTGACGTCCCTTTCCTTTCATGTAAGGTCTGTGGATTAGTAAATGTTAACTCAAATTACTCCATCATTAAATGTCGAAACCCCCACCTTCATGCCTTTCCAGGGACGGTCCCTGACCCGTCTGAGAAATTTTAGGACCTCAAATTACTTTCGTAACTTCCCACCTGAGTACGTCGACTTGAACACATTAGGGTAGACGAGTCCTGAACCTGTCCTTCATTTACTGTCCCGTGAACCCTGGATGTAGACCTTTGTTGTACAAAGTTTCCTAAAGTATTTAGCACGTCATTTTCTTCTTCTTCTTTCTTCCTTTTTTTGTCTCCACTTTCCCATATTAATATCCCCCTACCCCTTCGCGTTGTCTCTTCCCGGTACCGTCCAACAAAAATCAAACTTCTTTATTGTAGAAGATTACAGTTCCAGTCAGTACTATTATCAACTGTTTCGTGTTATCAGTTCGAGTTACACTTCTGTCTTCCCTGACTTCAAAGAAAAGACCTATGATAAACCCACTTCTGACGTCTCCTCAAGTCATAGGTAACTTAACTGGACTTATGAGGAAAAGTTAGAAGGTCATTACAAAGACCATGGAAGAAATAACGGTAATGAAGAACCAAGTATCATATCGTCGAATTACAATGAAAAACAAGTGACTATGAAAATTTTAGTTCGATCGTGTTCTTCTCAAACAGAACTCTACCGTTTCAGAGTCCTGTATTAATACATGACACCCCATCTTTCATCGACGATCTGACCGGAAAGTAATTAAGTATGGTTACTGACTGTATACCTCTTTAGTCATAAACAAAAGAAGAGTGAATCCGACTTACAGGAAGTGTAAAGTAAAACACAATGGGGTAAAGTTGAGAGAGTTCCCATTTGAAATAAGATGGGTTAAAGGTTTAGGAGTTTTCGTTCCAAAGGAGTAAAAAAGGAAAAGATTAACAAAGACCTTCAACCCTTCTTCTAACTTCCTTGCCACTCTCAGCTAGTTTACCTTGTCTCTCTTTGAAAACGTAAAGAACTCAAACTTCTCGTACATAGGTCCACTTTCCTTCATGACACACAGACACACAGTACGTCCGTTCACCATAGTCCTTCCCTTTGGTACTAGTGTTAGTGTCAGTGGTAACATTAGGGACTATCGTCCCGGACTCGTAAATGAGACACGACCCACCAAATATACAATAAAACAATTAAGAAAGTCAAAGACACTTTCATCCTTTGTCGGTATGAAATTACAGTGAACCGTCTACTCTTTTGACTCCGAGTAGCTTCACTTAAAGTGATCCTATCATCCAACTTACCTCTTAAGTTTACGTTCAGACAGACCAAACTCTCGAATATTAGTAAATTAAAGGGAAGTGCCTAGTGTTGGAACACCGTTTCTCCGAACACCTTGAGTCACTTCGATACTCGGAACGACACGTCACGGTGGGTTCTACTTGTCCAGTAGCACTTGTTAGTTCTAGTGACCGTTTTTATAGTTACTGGAGTCTATACGTCTATTATGGTGAGATTACCGTCTTTCACTTCTCCTTGATTTCTCAGCGAACTACTCCCACTTTCTCCTCTCACTTTTTCGATCGAAGTTTGAGTTGTAAGTTTTTTGATTCTAGTACCGGAGGTCAGGGTAGTAAAGTACCTTTTGCCTTCTCCTTTTTCACTTTCGTCACTGTAAAATAAAAGAACCCGAAGTTTTAGTGACACCTGTAACTTGTGTCGGTACTTTAATTTTCTGGGAACGAGGAACCTTCCTTTTAATACTGTTTAGATCTGTCGTATAACTCTTTGTTTCTGTAGTGAAATGACTTTTTCCACGTATATCAGTTTCGATACCAAAAGGGTCATCAGTACATGTCTACACTCTCAACCTGGTATTTCTTCCGACTCGTGACTTCTTAACTACGAAAACTTAACACCACGACCCCTTCTGAGAACTCTCAGGGAACCTGACGTACCTCTAGTTTGGTCAGTCAGGATTTCCTTTAGTTGGGACTTATAAGTGACCTTCCTAACTACGACTTCTATTTCGAGGTTATGAAACCGGCGGACTACACTTCTCGGTCAAGTAATCTTTTCTGGGACTACGACCCTTTCTAACTTCCGTCCTCCTCTTCCCCTACTGTCTCCTACTCTAGTAATCTATTGTAGTGGTTGAATTACTTGTACTTAAACTCGTTCGAGACCCTCTATCACCTCTCGTCTCCTTGGACAGTACGACGTCAGGTTCCCCAGAGTCTCAGTCTGTACTGACTTTTTGTTATTGTTAGAAAATTGAGGATACAATATAATGGAACTTAAAATATGTAAACCTACAGTCTGACATCCCTGAAATTTTTCTAAACCGGTCTTACGCCTCAGTACCAGGAGTACTGTAGGTCCTTTGGTAAGGTAGGGGGATGGTGGGTGGTTTCGTTATTGAAATTTCATAGAGTATACTGCAAACTTGATGACTTATGTCTTTTTTTTTTCCTCACATTAAAAAAGAGTTCATTAAAAATTGGTATCTTATAATCTTACAACGAGTTTCTTTTTCCTTTTAACCGAAAATTTTCGAAATAAAAGGACAAAAGGTCTCTTAACTCAACAAAAGGGATTCAAAACTTGTACAATCAACGAGTCAGCACAAGTTGAGAAACACTGGGGTATTTGACATCGAGTGGTCCGAAGAGACAGGTACCTTTAGAGGTCTGTTCTTAGGACCTTACCCATCGGTAAGAAAAGAAGTCCCTTAGGTTCTTAACCTGGGTCCAGAGGACGGAACGTCCACCTGAGAAATGACGGACTCAGTGGTCCCTTCGGACCACGGATGGCTACATCGTCTACGTTCCAAGTTAGGGACCCAGCCCTTCTACGGGACCTCATCCTTTACCGTTGGACGAGATCATAAGAACGGACCTTTTAAGGTACCTGTCTCCTCGGACCGCCCGATGTCAGGGACCTCGAAGTCTTTCAACCTGTATTGACCCACTGACTTGTTGTTGTTCAAAACTTGTGTCAGAAAAGACTAATTTTTAGTCTTTGTTCAAAAATTCAAAGAGTTCTAGTTATCACATGTAAAACTTTCAGACCGTTTTAGACAAGTGACCTTATTATTAATAAGAAACCTTTCGATACATGCGGACAGGTGTTATTCTTTGTACACTGTTTTAGAAATCAATACCAAAGTTAGGTGCACTTGACCTTCCCTGAAAGTTCAATTTATTTAGAAGTGTGCACACTGTTTTTGTTCGAAGCTATACGATACCCATTACGGTCGTCACTTTAGACTATGGTCTTCGTGATTATTCTCGCCTTTTTTTAAACTTTTAAAATCATAATTCGAGAACAAAAGAGAGAGAAAGACCAGACGTCTCAATTATTGGACTAATAACCTTAAAGGGAAAAATGACAATAAAATAAAGGTCAAAGCTCGCACAATATGACGATTAGAATCTCTTTCTTTAGAGAATGAACCTTTCACAAATGAATCAATGGACGTTTATTTTGATAAAAAAAAGAGAAATCTTCTAGTGTCTTGATAATTCATTAGAGGGTAGGGGACCTGATTACTTATGGTTGAACATAATCCAACAACTGTAACCTACAATGAAGGTACTACGGTTTTAACACTATATCTTCAATGAAGATTTATAGAAAGTCAAGTCAAGTCAAGTCAACGAGTCAGTACAGACTGAGAAACGTTGGGGTACCTGACGTCGTGAGGTCCGAAGGGACAGGTAGTGGTTGAGGACCTCAAATGAGTTTGAGTACAGATAACTCAGTCACTACGGTAGGTTGGTAGAGTTGGAGACAGAAGGGGAAGAGAAGGGAGGAAGTTAGAATTGGTCGTAGTCCCCGAAAAGTTTACTCAGTCGAGAAGCTTAGTCCACCGGTTTAATAACCTTAAAATCGAAGTCGTAGTCAGGAAGGTTACTTATAAGTCCTGACTAATGGAAATCCTACCTGACCAACCTAGAGGAACGCCAGGTTCCCTGAGAGTTCTCAGAAGAGGTTGTGGTGTCAAGTTTTCGTAGTTAAGAAGTCGTGAGTCGAGAGTTCTCAGAAGAGGTTGTGGTGTCAAGTTTTCGTAGTTAAGAAACCGTGAGTCGAAAGAAATATCAGGTTGAGAGTGTAGGTAGGTATGTACTGATGACCTTTTTGGTATCGAAACTGATGTGCCTGGAAACAACCGTTTCATTACAGAGACGAAAAATTATACGACAGACCTAACCAGTATTGAAAAGAAGGTTCCTCGTTCACTGAAAATTAAAGTACCGACGTCAGTGGTAGACGTCACTAAAACCTCGGGGGGTATTATTTCAGACAATGACAAAGGTAACGAAGGGGTAGATAAAGGGTACTTCACTACCCTGACCTACGGTACTAAAAGCAAAAGAGTTACAACTCAAAATTCGGTTGAAAAAGTGAGAGGAGAAAGTGAAAGTAGTTCTCCGGTTGAAAAACTGAGAGGAGAAAGTGAAAGTAGAAATCGAGAAGAAGCGAAAGACGGTATTCACACCACAGTAGACGTATAGACTCCAATAACTATAAAAAGGGCCGTTAGAACTAAGGTCGAACACGAAGTAGGTCGGTACAAAGAGTACCGTACTCAGTTTACGTTTAATTTTCACTTTTAGTTCGGGTGAACTAAACGTAAAAATCAGAAGACTCTTCATGTGACAACAGGGTAAATAGGTCGTATGAATCCCCGACTCGAGAAGGTAATTTGTCTATAAAAAAGTCCTTTAAAATGGAGAAGTTTACGTCGGAAATTTTTGAATGACGGTCTCAGACATTCTAAAAAATCTTTTAGAAAGATTTCATATACTCAAAAGACGAACGGAAGAATTCTTCTTCTATGACTTATGTTGAATCAGAATAGGAGTACTGGAGTCTAGTGAGAAGACTTGACGGAATGGGATGGAACATGAACTCCCATCACCCTCTTAGTCATGACTCTACACTTCCCGATAACTCCACATTTCCCGACACGATCCCGACTCACTTTCGTGTGGCCCAGTAACACCAAGAAAACACCTTCCGAAAACCTTTAACACAAACACATACACACCCCCACACGAGAGAGATCATGACAGGAAGATCAACCAATGAAAATTCGAAGACACCAACCTTATGGATCTGGATTTGAACACCGAGACTCTCGGACGATTCGAGGAGTACACATTTGAACCCGAAACACTGTAGACGAATCCAGTAAATCTCCGACACCAGCGAGGTAAAGAGTAAGACCTAACACATCATCCATAGGTTCTGACGGTCTAATGAGTGGAGACTCATTCGTCCGTCAAAGACATTACAATACGAATAAAGCGTTCGATCATTTGCTAAAGTGTTGAGAGGGAGAGTTTAGAAGTAAGAGAATATCTAAGATGAAATGATTACTAAGACGGTCAATAAGGTTAGTAGGGTAGTCTCTGGGTCCAACATCGTACTTCGAAACCCCATGTACTAAAATTTCAGTCCACAAAGACTCAAACTTAGAGACGAGGGGTTGAATTATTAACGTATTAGAATCCGTACTATTAAACAGAGTCGGTAGGTAAATTGTTTATCACTCAACTGGTTTTTCAATCAAACCCAAAAAGGTATTCGACATTTTCAGGTTTACTTGAAAAACCGGTTCGGTTATAAATTGACTTACGGATACGTTACAAGACCCGAAAACCCCATCTCAAGAACCTCTGATATCGAAGACGTTCGTTCATTTATGTTCCACCCAGTTTACACCACGTTCCCTGTACCTCCAATCTCTCACACTCGCCATCTCCATCCAAACCGTTACAAATACTTTCGACAAAGTCTTCTCACCATCCCTACTTTCGGACTATCTTTACGTAAACTCACTCTAAACTTTGTGGTATATACAGTTGGAAAATATCGTCAAAACGTCATCTCCTTCCGTCTTTACACAATACCATCGACCACCCCCCTCACACCCCAGTACACTACCAAAATAAAATTCTAGACCGTAAAGACATAGGACTACACTTACTGAGTCGTCTCTCTCCCGTTACCTCCTACATCTCCTCTCTCCTTTACTCACAACCTCCTCACAAGAACTCGACCAGTCCCCTTACTCTAGATGGTGTGTCCACCTCCCGAACCGGAGTGGCGTCTCCGGTCCTCAAATAGGTCCCGGTGTCCTCCCTGCCTCCTCTTATTTCCGTGTGTCTTGTCCGACAGTCATCTTTACCACCACCCTCATACAGTCTTAGACAAGGTCAACGAAGACAAAAGAGCACTTTTCCTTTCGTCCGAGTATCACACTCTCTCTTCTACCCCGCCTTCACAACTTCCACATTCTAGGGGACCTCTTCCCTATCCGACGGGTGAGGTCACAAGAACCCGAAGGGAACACCGAGTCGACCATTTCTCAGACGGACGTTACACCCTGTGGACCCAAGTTAGGGACCCAACCCTTCTAGGGGACCTCTTCCCTTTCCGATGAGTGAGGTCATAAACCTGTGCTGACTCACTGAAAGTGAAATGACATAAAAAAAGATGGAGTTTTTTGTTCAACATTATGACAGTAACGGAGACTCTTCATGACCGATAAAAACGAAGGTAGAAGGGGAAGTGTTAAAGAAAGGCACAAGAAAGTGAGTAACCTTTCGGAAAATCACCAAAAGAGAAAACTTAAAGGTTTTGCCGAACGTGGGTGGTAATAATATCGTGAGAAGTTATTTGACGTTAGTAAAGAAATACAAAGACGGAGGTTGGAGTGCGGAGGATACGTGTATAAAAGGAAGGGTCCGGGATCATGTTCGAGAAGTACAACGTCTAAAAATCCATTTACAAATGGTTTATCTCCTTCTTTCCCTTTTATTTTCAAAACGGAGAAAAAGGTATAAAAGTCAAGTTCAAGACTATAAGTTTCTAATTTTTCGTATAGTAAAACACAGAGATCTCTATCTAATCGTCACTCCAAAAAAAAAGGAAACCTAAATAAAACCTTTAAGGTAAATAAATGGATTATAAACAATAAAAAGAAGACCATACAGACCTGTTACTTCTTATAAAGAACCGTGGGTAAATTGTTCTGTGTAAGTTTTTTCTAAATAAAAGATTGTTGACAAAGGGACAGTCTATTACCGTTTAATGTATTTTGTAAAAATCCAGTTTATTCCGTTGACTCTTTAAAACTGAAACTGGTGCCGACTCCGTTAAACGACACCTCTACCGACCTCCGTGTGTCTCCAAGGACTTCGGTCAACCCCTGACATTAACTAAAGTCTACAAGAGACTTATTGTGACTTCTATTTACAGGGTCTCCATCTAATAACCTCCCGAAAAATCGACAAAGATTATTTTAAAAGGAATTTTAAGGTTCTAAAAAAAAAGATGTCTACGTATATTATTAAGATCATACTTGATCACCCGGACTTACTTTTGACGTGTACAAACAATTATTAAAAGGTAAAAGGGGATTAATACTTTCCTTAAGTACCAGTACCATCTCTTTAACTTTCAATGTCTATAGCTATTTCTTGTTTTATCTTTCTTAGTGACCTATGAATGTATGAATACAGACAGATCAACTCTAGTATGTCCTACATCAAAACATATAATTAAAAATACACTATAATATAGGACTCGAAAACGACAGTAGTAATGTCTATAAAGTTTCATACTTAAGTCATTCGAATATTATAACATGTCGTCAAAAAAGGAAGTGTCAAAAGGTATTTTAGAATCCCTTAGTATCTCAACAGAACCCCGGTGGTGTCTCGAACCTTTCACTTTCACTTTCAAAGAGTCAGGACAGCTGAGAAACACTGGGGTACCTGACATCAGAGGTAGGTACCCTAAAAGGTCCGTTCCCATGACTTCACCCAACGGTAAAGGAAGAGGTCCCCTAGAAGGGTTGGGTCCCTAGCTTGGGTCCAGAGGACGTAACATCCGCCTACGAAATGGTAGACTCGGTGGTCCCTTCAGGACGTCTCGAACTCCCTTCGGTCTTAACTCTGTCTTCGGTGGTTCAGATCCGAGGGGAACACGAAAAGTTCGTCTCGTCGAGGTGTAAATTGATTAAATGTATGACCCGAAGACCCGTTTTAAGAGGAACTTCTTCCTAAGGGTTCGTATAGTTTAAACTTCAGTTAGTGGTTACTCGGTATTAAATAAATTCGTAAAGTGTGAACAACGTATCGGTACCTGTTGAAAATTTAATAATTACATATTATACATATTATATTTACATTATATAAGTTATATTTATACATTTATTTATTTATTATACATTATGTAAAATTTAAATATTTGACATGTTTATATATCCCGAAGGGACCACCGAGTCTGTCATTTCTTAGACGGACGTTACCTCCTCTGAACCCAAACTGGTGACCCAATCCTTCTAGGGGACCTCTTCCCTTACCGTTGGATGAGGTAATAAGAACGGACTTCTTAAGGTACCTGTCTTCTCGGACTGCCCGACGTCAGGCACCCCAGTGTTTCTCACTCACTTGCTGAAAGTGAGTGAGTGAGTATATTTATATATTAATAAGGAAATTCCATATATAAATATTTATCTAGGTCTGAACCTATGACCCCGCTCTTATCTACGATAAGACAACAAGATCTCTTTATATCGGACTTCCTACCAACATACTAAAGTTGAGGATTGTGTTACATAATTATGTTTTCCCGGGTAGAGTATCATGTGTTGACTGGGAAAGAACCACAATAAAAGACAAACGACCAACTTTTCATTATACAGTGACAATAAAATTATTCGTTAATAAAATAATACCATTCCGATTGAAATTAGACGTATCAACATTCACTATAAAAGAACATACTTAAAAGGAGCGATTTTAAAGACAACCTCTTAATCACAATAAGGTCACTTAAAATTCTAAATATTCATACGAAACAGATAATTTTCATTGTCAGTAAAAAGATTATACACCGATGAAAAGGTCGAGTAGTGAATTCATAATACTACTAAAAAATTATATAAAATACCTCAGAGTAAATAGTCAATAAACGAAATACTAAGAAAGGTACCAAAAATGTAAACCTTTTAGAGAAAGGTAAATGAATCTGAAAGTGAGTATTAAAGATTATCAGATTATTAAAATAAAAATTTTTAATTGTAATTAAATGTTTTCAAATAAATCCTTATTCTATACAAACAAAACCCGAAGGGACCACCGAGTCTGCCATTTCTTAGACAGACGTCACATCCTCTGGACCCAAGCTAGAGACCCAACCCTTCTAAGGGACCTCTTCCCTTGCCGATGGGTGAGTTCATAAGAACGGACCTCTTTTCTCAGCCTGTGTTGACTCGCTGATTGTGAAAGTGAAAGTACAAAACAAAATTTAAATGTTATCGATTCGAAATACAACGAAATTTTTATTAAGTATGTTCAGAATAACCTAATAATTACACACTCTTACGTTATCTAAAATATATAACTGGAAAGTATGTCGTCAAATCAATTTAACATAATAAACGAAAACGAAACCATCAAACAAACTTCTCAAAGAATTACAGTTCATTATAGTGGTCCTTTATGACAAAGTAAAGAAGGAGAGGTAAAATATACAGTGAATAGAAAAGAAGAAACGAATGGGTAAACCGATCCCACAGACCACGTCACAACTTATCTTCATAACTAACACCCATAGAAATAGGATAAGGATAGAAGTTTTCCTTACGAGGTTGAAGAATGGTAAGTCCCACTAACAACATCCGAAAGTCATCTAATGAAAATAGTCCGATTCCTTCAAGTGAAAATGAAAATAAACGTTTCTCAAGAAATTTTAATACTTAATAAAAACGTATTATCTTTTAGTAAAGGAAGTAGGTAATCTGACAAGTAAAACAACGAGAATAAAACAATTTCATTGACTTAATATAGTTAACCCAAAAGAGTACACTTACGTATACTTTTATCTGTACTTACATAATAAATAAAATATGTAACAACCTAAGTAAAACTATTATAAAACAAATCCATGGAAAACTAGATATCAAAATTTACTCCGACCTAATTAGAGGAAAGAATGTCACACGAAAACTTTAGTTCCAATAAATTCGTAATATTTTACTGTAAGGAATAAAAAAATGAGAGACCTTCTCCTATACACCATCTTATTCAGACGTTTTGGTCGACCCGGACCAACACATACACACACACACACGATTCAACGAAGTCAACACACACTGAGGAACACTGGCAGGTCCCAAGAGACAGGTACCTTAAAAGGTCCGTTCTTATGACATCACCGAACGGTACGGGAGGAGGTCCCCTAGAAAGGTTTGGTCTCTATTTTGAGTGTAGAGAATACAGAAGACGTAACCGTCACCTAAGAAAATGGTGACCGTGGTGGACCTTTCGGAGACTAACACGTATGTACATAGTATTATTATTGTTTTACATAAGACCATCCAACAGACGTCTCCATCTGTACTTGCCACCCTCTTTTCCTATGGTGGGATCAGACGTGTATTTTGAGCTAAACAGAAAAGACCTTGGACCCGGATACACTGAACGAAAACGGTTCTCCTACGTCGACACCAACATGACACGACCGACACCCGGAACCCTCCGACCCGTCGAAGACAAAACTAAGAGAACACTGGTCAGTGGTACATTTCTTTAAGTCCGATCCAATGACTCACTACTCTCGTCTCTCTTAACTAACTGACTCTTCCTCTCCTAAGTCAATCATAGAACCTTGGAGGTCGGGACCGACTCAACCGAGATCAGTTGTGTTATACTCCTCGTTTATAAGATTCGGAGTGGTTTTAAAGTCTTAGAACTCTTCGTTATTTACTAAAAGTATGATTTAAGATTACATATGAACCCAGACAAAGTCAGAGAATAATAAATCACACTAACCATAGTAGACAAAAAAAAAAAGGATGGGTAGAGAGTGTAACAAAAATTATAACAAACTAACGTATATAATCAGACCATTACGTTAAAGGGGAAGAACAGGAACAAAAAGTTTTATAACGTCGATAAAGGTGGAAAAAAGAAAGTCCACTTGAAGTCTTACAAAAACAGTTAAAGGATTTGGGGACCTTGAAAGTAATCTTAACGTAATTTAGATACTTAATAAAACCCTTCTTATAAACGTACCAATAGTAGTCAAAATCTAATACTAAAAAGAAAAGTATAGAAGTTTGTAATGTAAAGAATCATTAAAAATCAGAAATGTATAAAATATTTAGGAACTAAGTGAGTAAGTTAATTGATGATTAAGTCTCCCGTGTAAAGAATGATTCGAGTTCAAACTTCGCGTGATGATCGTTTACATATCCTGAAATGTCTTCCACGAAACATAGTATTAGGATAACAATATGTTTATCATATAAACATAATAATGTTTATAATAAAATGACAAAAGAAAAAGAAAAATAATAAAATAAAAGATGAAGTGTGAGAAAAGGATAAATATAAATAAAATGACACCAAGACTACATAATCCCTGTGGACCTCAGTGTAACCCATGTGATTACCGGCTTCAAAATATATAGTTCGAACGAACCAACCTACGTACAAGGACACTCTTCTCATACACACAAACACAATTAGTGAGTCAGCACAGACTGAGAAACGTTGGGGTACCTGACATCGGGCGGCCCAAGGAGACAGGTACCTGGAGAAGTCCGTTCTTATGACCTCACCCAACGGTAAGGGAAGAGGTCCCCTAGAAGAGGACGTAACACCCACCTAAGAAACGGTAGACTCGGTGGTCTCTTTCCATATTGGAACTCCTTGATGGAACAACGTGGTGGTCTTAACAAAGGTCAAAATTCAAGATCCGTCTACTCCGACTAGGAATTCAACGACAGTCGACCTCCGAGTGAAAACTGATGTAAGAAGTATCGACTCGTAGTCCAGGTAAGAACTTCCCCATGGACCCCCCACGTAACGACACAAGTGGTGTCGGGTAGACTCTTTGAACAGACTCTGTACAGAAACTGAGACAGTTACACCCACTTGTTCTACCGAGAGACATTATAGACGACGAGGAACGTCAAGACTTAAGAGACAAAAAGAGGTGGTGTCGAAAAGGAGAGAAGGGACTACCCACAAATAAATTGAACGGAATCTCAGTGACCTCTTCGAACCGAAGGTCGAAACTACATTTCTCACTGCCGTTCTGGGAGTCGTACATCGACAAGTGTGTATTCGGGATCGTTGTGTGTCGGTCTGTCCTTTCCCCGGAGTAACGACCGAGACCTTCCTCTAGGGTCGATTTAACGTAACTACCGAAAGGGAAATTAACTTCGGAGAACCTCGTGGTGGTCGTAATAAACGCTAAATTAGTTTAAGTCGACTACGGAAGTAAAAATTTTCAGACAGGTATTCGTTTCTTTTTAATAAAAAAAGAGAGATACAATGGACAAAAAGATTAGTAGAGTCAATTCAAGAGGAATTCTGGTAATAGACCACTTTCCTCCTGGTTAAATCTTTACCTATACTCTCTTCGTTTTGGAGTTTATCCAAAAATAATTTTATTTTAATATAAATTATTTTAATACACGTAACCCAAAGGTTTCTTTACATTTTTAGATGAATGTTGACCTATAAGAGTGGTTCATTAAATTTTGTCACTAGACCCTAGTTCTACAAAATTTGTCAAGATCCACTACCGTCGACAAATAAACTTGATACGGATGAATCTAAAACGTGATGGTTTAAACGAAGATAAAAAATTAATTTTTAAAAAATTTCCCTCGAAATAAATAAATAAGTCTGACATGGAACACCGTACACCCTAGAAACAAGGGGTTGGTCCCTAACTTAAGCACGGGAGACATCACCTTCGTCCGTCGAAATTGGTGACCTGACGGTCCCTTCAGGGGATTTAAAGAAAATTTTGAGTCATATACTATATGGGAAAGGGTCATAAGGTAATCCCACAATGGTTATATATTTTGATTTATTTTTATGGATTTTTGTTTATTTTGCTTTATTTCGGGGATCTTCGATACCTATTATCCTCTGGTTCAAGGTCTCTTGTCTTCCTTTAAGGCGGTCGACGTTACTGTGTCTTCAACCCAACTTTGATTTTCTGGTCCTGGATATACGAGGGAATCATTGTCGTGATACTGTACCGTTCATCCTTTTATTCCGTCTCTAAAACTGAGTCAAGGTGAGAGACCGGAATCGAGACTCTCTGTCTTCCAAGGGACTGATCTCTTACCGGTCGACGGGGAGGGGTGGAGTTTATATACTTTAAAACATTTCCACGGTTTATATGAGAAACGAGAGAGTTCCAGGATCAGGGACATTTCATATGAAAAAACAATGAGTGCCGTTGTTGTGTAAACGTGTGTCCCTACACAATAAAAGATTCTACACATAAGTGAAACTCTTCACTACACTCCCTTCTTTACTTTTCCCATACCTCCCATGTTCCTCTCGAAAGTCCCACCATAGGGACTTATTTCATTTTAGAGGCCGAGTAGGTCAAAGAACAATGCCAGTCTCTGAACCTGATCTTCCGACACATGTAATCATCCAGACTCCACCTCTAGGCCAGTCCCACGTTTGCTTATTTACTTCTGATCTATTTTAACAGGAACATCATCCTTTCTTTCAAGGATCAACTCCAGAGGAGGAGTTTCATTGTGTTTCGGATACTTTCTAAGAATTGAGACGTAAAAAGTATGGTAATATTACATTCGTGAATTTTAAAATAATCTTTGAATGAAATTTCGATAAACTACCGAAATACAATATCCACCACGATCACCATTTCTTGGGTGGACGGTTACGTCTTCTCTACACTCAAGATAGGGACCCAACTCTCGTAGGGGACCTCTTCCCGTACCGTTGGGTGAGGTTATAAGAACGGACTTCTTAGGGTATCTGTCTCCTCGAACCACCCGATGTCAGGTACCCCAACGTTTCTCAACCTGTACTGACTTCACTGAATCGTATGTGCATAATGGGACTTATCACCATAATTATAAAAGTATAAGAGGATAGGAGTATAAAAATAAAAAGTGATGGTGTTTACTTCTATATTGTTGGTTTAGACACTATGAGATGACATTAGTTAAAAATAAAAACAATCTTCTCTCAGGATCTTGACCCGAATGATCAGGTACCGGTAATTAAAAATTTAATAGAATGATGTATGATAGATCAATGAAAGATAACACAACCGGTTTTTCAAGTAAGTCCATCCCTTTTACCTTGTTTGAAAACATGGTTGGGATATTTTATGACATCGTGAAAGATAGGGATAGTGGTTACACCCCTCTTACCACCTCTCGACGATCGTTACGTGAGAACACAAAAAGAAATTATTATGTTAACCACTTTTAAATATATAATAAAAATATTGGTAAAGGAATTAATTATTCTCCCTCTGTTAATAACCTTCGTCACTAATGGTATGAAAGAGAAAAACACTTTAGATACTAGTGAATAAAAGTAAATAAGATGATTGTACTATAACCCTTTTTAAAATTACCAGATTTGAAGATAGGTCCATTTCCCTCTTCTGCCCAAACACTTTCAACTTACTTTCCAGTATAGGAATTTAATTTAGTGTTTTCGACGCCCCCCGCGAGGCGTCTCTCTCTCTCCGTCACCTTGAAGGGAGTCGTTTCGGCTCCCCAGGGCTTCTCTCCACTCGGACGACAGGCGGTTGGGTCGTGGAGTCGTTCGCTCTTTGGTAGTCTGCGCTGTCTCCAAGACAGAGTCGTCAAGACGAAATAACGGAGTTTGAGAACCAAATATATCCATTCGTTCCCCCCCCCCCACCAAACACTCCCAACGTGGTTAGTGCAATTTCCAGTTTAACATTATATGGTATCAACGTGGTTAGTACAATTTCCAGTTCAGCAGTACGCGAAGTAACATTGTTCTCAGATACCACTAGTGCGCGAAAGGTGCACGTGCCTTTAGTTCGCTCGGTTAGTTTTCAAAATTGTTTGTTGAATCCGGCGCGGAAGTAGAGAAGACGGTCCGCGGTAGAATCGAGATTTGGTGTTTCGATCGGGAAGAAAAAAGTTCCAAAGGGTAAATCCCGGGGTGTCTTTCGGTATTGTCGAAATTATAAAAACTCTCGGATAAAAATATTGAAATCATAGAATAGTAACTTATAATTATTAATATCATTATAATAATTACTATACACGATAAATAATAAAAAGATTCACAAAATTCATAATCTAAATTTTTTAATAAAATTCTTTCCTTGATACAATATAAAACAATTACCTATCCTTTTCGTTATGAATTTCCCGGTCCCGATCTTAAGTTTAGGTTATGATATATACCGAGGTTTTGGTTCCACAGGTAAGAAGGTCACGTTATGAAAGGGTACATGTATAAACGTTCAGGAGAAGTCTCTACAATGAGAGAAAGAAATTGAGTCAAAAAGATTTTTTTATTATGAAAAATTCTCACCTGTACATTAGAATTTTCATCAGAAAAGTATTAGTAACATCAACCAGAAAAAATATTAAAAATTTCCGTGATTCCCTTAATTTCAGTTTGTGGTCTGAATTCGTAAAAATTTTACTATTATATAAATTATATATTTCTTGGATACATCAAAATAGTATTATTGTAATCTTTGGACATCATTCTACCGATTTATAATACTAAAACTAAAAGTATCATCAGATTTCATCTGTCCTGTCTAAAAAAATTTGTCTCCTTCTTTGATGTTAAATCTCTTTGGACTCACTAAAAAGGTTCGAGTTTGTTACTAAATACTTCGGTCGTGATCTTAATTTTAAAAGACTGACACTTATCCGTCGACACCTGAGAATTTGGTTAATTGTAAAGTAAAAATTCCTGTTTGTATCGGTTTATTTCGTTCACGTCAGGGAGTATTGGTCTTTTTACTCCTCTCTTACGGAACCTCTTTTACTTCAGTCTTGAACCTACTACTTCACCACTATCCGTGGGGAGTCCAACAATAGACGGCTACCCGCAAGTGAGAGTGTTACCTCGGTCACCATGTCCCTGTGGGACCTGCAGGTCCCCACACCATGGGTACCTCTCTTCTTAAGGGGACCGGAGGTCGGAGGGTGTGGCCTCCCGGTCAGGAACGACCTACTCGAGGTCTAATGGGGCCTCCGTGGTCGGTGTTGACACGACCAGACAGTCGGAGACTCGGTCTGAAAGAGGACTGAGTATATGTGCACCGGGTCACGACGAAGTGCCGGTTCCGGGGGGAGGGGTAAGTCTTGTAAAGGCGACTTTAACAATCAATAAAGTGTAGGCCGGCGAATTTTACCGAAGGAGACCAAATATCTGACTAATGAAAGAACACAAATCTATCGTCGAGAGGATTCTTGTGTCAGTGGGGTCCCGTGAGGGCAAGATCTCTCTCCCCGTGAGCTCACGTAGTCGAATCGACGACCCTGAGCAAAAGACGAGACAACACAACCTGTTCGTTAAGGTAGATCCAGGGTAGAAGTGTTGTACGTTTCTCCTTGAAAGGTTAGTGTCAAGTCAAGTCAAGTCAGCGAGTCAGCACAGGCTGAGAAACACTGGGGTACTTAGCGTCGTGTGGTCCGGAGGGACAGGTAGTGGTTGAGGGCCTCAAGTGAGTCTGAGTGCAGGTAGCTCAGTCACTACGGTAGGTCGGTAGAGTAGGAGACAACAGGTAAAGAGGAGGACGGGGATTAGGGAGGGTCGTAGTCTCAGAAAAGGTTACTCAGTTGAGAAGTGTACTCCACCGGTTTCATGACCTCGAAGTCGAAATCGTAGTAAGGAAGGTTTCTTTAGGGTCCCGACTAGAGGAAGTCTTACCTGACAGACCTAGAGGAACGTCAGGTTCCCTGAGAGTTCTGTGAAAAGGTTGGGGTGTCAAGTTTTCGTAGTTAAGAAGCCACGAGTCGGAAGAAGTGTCAGGTTGAGAGTGTAGGTATGTACTGGTGTCCTTTTTGGTATCGGAACTAATCTGCCTGGAAACAACCGTTTCATTACAGAGACGAAAAATTATACGACAGACCCAACCAGTATTGAAAGGAAGGTTTCACATTCGCAGAAAATTAAAGTACCGACGTCAGTGGTAGACGTCACTAAAACCTCGGGTCTTTTTATTTCAGTCGGTGATAAAGGGGTAGATAAACGGAACAGGGAAAGGAAGGTTTGAGTCGGTGAGTAAAAAAAAAAAAAAATAGTACCTCGAGTAAAGGACATTTAACCCTTTGTCTAAACTCAGTTCTTCTGTCGACGAACCTAGAGACCAGTATCCCCATGATTTTGTAAGGACCTTTACATTGATACACCTCCTTTAGTACAAAGTGTGTCGATAAGAAGCCCCCTCAAGACATCCTCCGATTTCTCACAAAACGAATCTATTCGTGAACCCCACACTTCTTAATAGAAGTTCCTTCGTTCGAGATCAGTCAGAGACCCAGAGATCAAGGTCCTGTCATGTCCTCTCCGACTCCAGGNGGTATCGGAACTAATCTACCTGGAAACAACCGTTTCATACAGAGACGAAAAATTATACGACAGACCCAACCAGTATTGAAAGGAAGGTTTCACATTCGCAGAAAATTAAAGTACCGACGTCAGTGGTAGACGTCACTAAAACCTCGGGTCTTTTTATTTCAGTCGGTGATAAAGGGGTAGATAAACGGAACAGGGAAAGGAAGGTTTGAGTCGGTGAGTAAAAAAAAAAAAAATAGTACCTCGAGTAAAGGACATTTAACCCTTTGTCTAAACTCAGTTCTTCTGTCGACGAACCTAGAGACCAGTATCCCCATGATTTTGTAAGGACCTTTACATTGATACACCTCCTTTAGTACAAAGTGTGTCGATAAGAAGCCCCCTCAAGACATCCTCCGATTTCTCACAAAACGAATCTATTCGTGAACCCCACACTTCTTAATAGAAGTTCCTTCGTTCGAGATCAGTCAGAGACCCAGAGATCAAGGTCCTGTCATGTCCTCTCCGACTCCAGGAGGAGTTGGTAAGTCAACCAAAGCGGATGGGTCCAGAGAACGTAACTTCCGTCTAAGAAATAGTAGACTTGATACTCTTACTCTCTTCGGGTTCTCTATAGTGTATATGGATTTATTGTAGGAAACTTCCGTGTGTGTCAGTTAATAGACATGCTCAGGAGGCTACAGAGACCTGGACTTCCCCTTTCTTTCGTACAATTTGTTATATCCCGTTAAGACAAATACGAGGAAATTAATGATTGTTCCTTTGTGTACCATTCAAATTGAGAACAGGTAAACAATACTTTGTGAACTGACATTTCTGACTTTTCTTCTTCCATCTCACCTCAAAATTTAAGTGTCTACAATATCAGACCTGTCACCTTCGCTACCCACTTTCTGACCATTTCTATAGAAGGGAAAAGAGACGAGAAAAGAAGGTCTCTTCTGAAACATTGTAAGATACCAACAGTACTGATGAAGAGATGATGGTAAAGAACTGTGACTATCTCCTCACTAGACTGAAGAGATAGCGGACTGGAGAGATAGTGAACTTAAGTCGTATTAAGTTAAGATTCAAACACGGGTATCCAAAGAATCAAGAACGTTTCCCAACAGAAAGGGAACTTTAAAATATACCAAGTTACTCTATAGTGGAGAGTACAGTCTTACTAATAATAGTTTTTCTGTTCTCTATTCTTTACGACCGTTCCCACACCTCTTTTCCCTTAGGAATATGTGTCAACCACCTTACATGTAACCATGTCGGTAATACCTTTTGTCATACTTCGACGGAGTTTTTTAATTTTTATCTGGATGGTAAGGTGGTAAACTAGATGGAATACTCGACCCGTAGGTGGAGGGTCCGTGTAATAGACTTCCTCCACTTTAGTAATAAAACTTATCTACAAACGTGTGAGTATAAGAAATATCGTAATAAACGTTGTCGACTCTATACCTTTGTTCGTTTTACAGGAAACCGTCTACTTACCTATTTCTTTTACAATATATATGTGTACTACCTTATTATAAGTTGGAATTTTATCTTTCTTTTAACACGGTAAACACTGTCGTAATCACTTGGACCTCCCGTAATACGATTCACTTTAATCAGTCAAGTCAAGTCAAGTCAAGTCAGCGAGTCAACACAGGTTGAGAAACGTTGGGGTACTTAGTGTCGTACGGTCCGGAGGGACAGGTAGTGGTTGAGGGTCTCAGATGGCTTTGGGTACAGGTAACTCAGTCACTACGGCAGGTCGATAGAATCAATCAGTGTCTCTTTCTGTTTATGATATAATAAGGTAAATATACACTTTAGATTTTTTTGTTTTCGGATTAAGTATCTTTGTCTTATCTTACCACCAACGGTCCTCTACTCCAATCCCCCTGGATCCATCTATATCCAGTTGCCCATGTTTGAAAGTCGATATTTAACTTATGAAAGACTCCTAGGTTATATGTGATACCACTAACATAAATTATTATACTATATAACGTGTAAATACCGTCTTTCACTTCTTCTTGATTTCTCGGAGAACTACTTTCACTTTCTCCTCTCACTTTTTCAACCGAATTTTGAGCTGTAAGTCGTTTGATTCTAGTACCGTAGACCAGGGTAGTGAAGAACCGTTTATCTACCCCTTTGTCACCTTTGTTACTGTCTGAAATAAAAAAACCCCAGGTTTTAGTGACGTCTACCACTGACGTCGGTACTTTAATTTTCTGTGAACGAGGAATCTTCTTTTCAATACTGGTCGGATCTGTCGTATAATTTTTCGTCTCTGTAATGAAACGGTTGTTTCCAGACAGATCAGTTCCGATACCAAAAAGGTCATCAGTACATACCTACACTCTCAACCTGATATTTCCTTGCACTCACGGCTTCTTAACTACGAAAACTTGACACCACAACCTCTTCTGAGAACTCTCAGGGAATCTGACGTTCCTCTAGGTTCGTCAGGTAGGATTTCCATTAGTCAGGACTTATAAGTAACCTTCCTGACTACGACTTCGACTTTTAAGTTATAAAGTCGGTGGACTACACTTCTTGACTGAGTAAACTTT
The DNA here is from genome assembly GCA_006410555.1 of Capra ibex. Classification (NCBI taxonomy): domain Eukaryota; kingdom Metazoa; phylum Chordata; class Mammalia; order Artiodactyla; family Bovidae; genus Capra; species Capra ibex. The sequence continues at coordinate 592,580 of SJYO01022710.1, read as the reverse complement.
TCTGGGACTACGACCCTTTCTAACTTCCTTCCTCCTCTTCCCCTACTGTCTCCTACTCTACCAACCTACCGTAGTGACTGAGTTACTTGTACTCGAACTCATTAGAGACCCTCAACCACACCCTGTCCCTCCGGACCGCACGACGTCAGGTACCCCAATGTTTCTTAACCTATACTGACTCACTGACTTGACTTGACTTGACTAACATATGAACTTTAAACGACTCTCATCTATAATTCATAAGAATGGTGGGTGGGTGTGTGCGTGTGTGTAATTGATACACTCCATTTTCTACATAAGTAATAGAAATGGAACCATTAGTAAAGTGTCACAGTTTCGTGTTATAGTTTATTAACACAACATGTGAATTTTATCTATATTAATATAAACAGTTAATAAGGAAGTCATTCCAATCTTCTTCTTTCTTTTACCTCTATTATCCGAATTTTTATACACCAACGAGTTATAATCTCATAGTAAGAAAAGGAAAAACTCCAAATAGTAAATGGACAAGATGTTCTGTAGAAGAAAAACCACTACGTGGGATTGTCGAAAGTTATTCCGACTTAGTTCTACTGTCACCCTTAGACACCCGGTGACCGGTAGTGTATCGGGATTAGTGAATGTCGAAAAATCAATACCAAGGTCTTTGGTTCCTTCTGTACAGTACATAAGTGTATATTAAAAAGTGTGTTTTCATTAAAGAATGTTTTGACCTCTTTTATTAGGAATTGAACAGTGAATTTGTTAACCAAAATCGTAAAACAACACAATTGAGAGCCACATAAGATGTTTATACTGTATCCGAGTAGTGTAGACAAATATAACAAAAATGGAAATAATAAGTTAGTATTCCAAGAGTTCCACGTGGAAAATTTTAATTTAATCTTTTAATAAAAGATTCCCGGGGTGTCATGTAGTAACTCGTTCGAATACTTCCCGACAAATTAATAAAAGGAGGATCAATAAAATCAAATAGAGGTATAAAATGACTAAAGTCATTGTACCACTACCTGTGAAAAAACGAATATTACAAAGACTCGAAACCGTGAATACATGTTTATACTTACATTTGATGACGATTCCCGGTAATAATGCGACGGGGAACTCCTTCTACACACAGAACGGGAGTTGTATAAATTCTTTTTTCATTTCTCTTTTTTTTTATCCATCATTCTATCTCATGGGTGACGGTCACGGTGCCAACCGTGACAATAAGATGGTCCTTGAGATTCGGTAGACCCCGGAGAAAACATCGTTATTTAATGACAAGAAAGTTTTGAATTATAAATGTTATAAAACTAGAAAAAATAACGAATTTTATAACAAACGGTAAAACGTGAGTACGACAATAAAGTACATAGAGAGATTAAAAGATACACTAAGGTTTTGAAAATACGACTAACCTATCTATTATATATAAAAGGAATAGTAATAATTAGTCGTAATAGAGATAAGTATCTAGTTTTAAAAACGAAAAGTAGATCTTAGAATTCCATAAAAGCAATTGGATTTAAATAAAAAGAAAAGGATGAAAAAACCAGGAAGGGAATATAAACACTTAATAATAAAAATCGTATAAAAGTAATTCATCTTAAAGACCCAAATTAATGTGTTCACAAAACACCGAGAAATAAGTATAAGGGTATATACTTTTACGGTGTAAATAACATGGAAGTAAATATAAGTCACATAAAATTTTTCTTTCAATAATTATAGTACATAAAACTTTATCTCGAGATCTCGTCATTAGTATCGACACGTCGTCCTTCTACGTTTTCGTAGACCTTTTCATCAAAGACAGGGTAACTGACGGATAATTTTCTTAAATAACCAAACATTGGGTCTCCAACGACTGGAGACGTCAACAGTCTTCATCGTGAAGGGAAATTAAGAGTTACTTTCCTAGACTCGGGAGTAATACAAACTGGTGTCTTTTCAATCCGAAAAGGGTAAAAGGAGAGGGGTTCCAGAGACCCTGAGGGACATCTTATGAGTTTACAAAGGATCTAGTCAGGACCTAAAGTGACTTGTGTACGCGGTCGTTAGATGGGGACCGGACACAGAGACTAGAAACCTATTGTTAAAAATTAATAAAGAAATGACCAAGGATTCCTGTGACGTCAAGTGTGATATACCGACTTATACCTGTATCCGGGTAGTGACTTATGAGCCTCAAGTCGGTTTAAGTCCGACATTGTTGGTTTCAGATGACTGTTATGGTCTATTGTTTTTCTCTAAGTTATATTTTTTCTTTTATGACCCACAATCTATACTCATAAAGATCCTAAATATTTGGATAAGAGGTAAGGGTACTGGGAAGTCCCGTAGACAGAACAAAGGGGGTGGAATAATGGTTCAACATCCTTGACCAAGTGTAAGACGTTTGCCTCACAGAAACTGGAACACGGGATGTTCTCAGGTACCGAAAGTTAAGGAAGTATTAGGTCGTTTCCCTTCTTAGAAGGGGAGAAGGTGAGTTTAAATCGGGTTGTTGTAGGGTTAATTGTTTCTTTGTTTTTAGACAGCCACTTGTGGAAATAGATAATTACATTAATTAGGAGACATCTAAGGTTTGTCGACTATAGTTTTCTGTATCTGCGACTAAAAATTTTTAGTAATCGTTTTGTGGTGGGAGTTCCTTTAAAATTTTTTGACAAAATTATAACGAAGTTGTAACTTTACTTACACTCCTATCATATACTATTTTATAGCTCCCTAAAAGTTTTCAATCCCCTATATACATACGGATACCGACTAAGTACAACTCCAAACTGTCTTTTGTCGTTTTAAGACATTTCGTCAATAGGAAGTTATTTTTTATTTATTTATTTATTTTTACATAACGTCACAATGAGTCTCATAGTATTTAGTATCAACACTAAACCTCTTTTCGGGTTTCTTATTTAGATTTTTATAGATCTTAATTATTTAATCAATTTGTTTTTTCAGGTTTTCTCTTTACATATGTCTTTACCAAAATCGATAAATTGTATATTATCTACTTTTCAATATTACTCCTTTCAAAATGCTTCTGTTTTATAAATTATTATCGAAGTCTTTAGATTTTTAAGTCACTTATTTCAATAGTTTATATAATTCACTAATTTTTAAGTGTATTTCCACCTTAAGACAATGAATATGTACATAATGAATTAAAGTGTTAATAGAACCGTGTAGATGTAAGGTCCCTGTTGAAAATTATGACCCTTATGTAGTCACTTGTTATGTCTTTATACGAGACGGAAGTACTTAATCGTGAATAATCCTCTCTACCTGTAAAATTTCTAAAGTATGAATTTATTAATATACCGATTAATTTTGACACTATCGACGTCATATATTCCATCTCCGATGGATGTGTACATATTTGGTACTTCACCTTTTCTCACCGTGTTAACTCCTTAAGTTTCTTCCGGAACTATTGATTCACATCTCTTATTTACCCTTCCTTTCTCACTTGACGTCTCCTTCCCTCCCTCCGGGATCTTGTATACCCCGGGCTGGTACAATTTCTAAAACTGGAAATAAGATTCTCGTTATCCTTCGGTAATTTTCCAAAAGACCACCGAATCTTTTTCATAATTGTTAACCTTTACTGGACAGATAGATTGTCTTCCGTCTTTGAAATCTTTAATAAAATATTAGTTTCTGTTTTATGAAAAACAATACTTTTTACAAATAACCCTTAAATCTCTACACTTTTTACTTCTACTGAGTTCTTTCTAAATTGTACTTCACACCGTAGTGGATACACTTATGTACTTTTTCGATCGTTACCATTAGTTCCTAACTCCCAAAGTCAGTTAGAAGAAATTATAAAAAATCCAAAAGATATAACAGATTTTGTTTAGACGTAAGTCTAAATGTTACTATCCCTTTGTACCATTACAAAGTTAAAGACTACGGAAGACTTGACAAGAACAAGAAGTCAGAGATTCCGCACAGGGTGCGAACGCTGGGGTACCTGACGTCGTGTGGAAGTGACAGAGAACCTCAAACGAGTTCAAGTACAGGTAACTCAGTCCCTACGATAGATTGGTAGAGTAGGAGACGAAGGGAGAAGAGGAAAACGAAAGTTAGAAAGAGTCTTAGTCCCAGAAAAGATCACTCAGTCGAGAAGGGTAGTCCACTGGTTTCATATCCTCGAAGTCGAAGTCGTAGTCAGGAAGGTCACTTGTAAGTCCCAACTAAAGGAAATCTTAACTGACCAAACTAGAGGGACGTCAGGTTCCCTGAAAGTTCTCATCTCATAAGGGGTTGTAGTGTCAAGTTTTCGTAGTTAAGAAACCACCAGTCGGAAGAAATACCAGGTTGAACGAGTAGACATGTACTGATGATCTATTTGTCATCGAAACTGATATACCCGGAAACAGTCGTTTCACTACAGAAACGAAATTATATGACAGAACCAAACAGTATCGAAAGGTAGGTTCCTCGTTCGTAGAAAATTAAAGTACCGTCGTTAGTAACAGGTATCACTACAACTTCGGGTTCTTTTATATCAGACAGTGACGAAGGTGAAAAAGGGGAAGATAAACGGTACTTCATTACCCTGACGTACAGTACTAGAATCAACAAACTTACAACTCAAAACTACCACTTCACAATTTCCACCTCAAAGTGGAAGTAGTTCTCCGAGAAGTCAAGAAGTGAAAGACGGTAATCTCACCATAGTAGACGTATAGACTCAAATAACTATAAAGAGGGTCGTCAGAACTAAGGTAGAACACTAAGTAGGTCCGGTCGTAAAACGTACTACATTAGACATATATTCAATTTATTTGTCCCACTGTCATATCTCGGAACTATATAAGGAAAGGGTTAATACTTTACCAGTCAAAAAGGTACAGACCAAGATTGACAACTAAGAACTGGGTGTATATCCAAAGAGTCCACTGACCATTCCACCAGACCATAAGGGTAGTTAAATTCTTAAAAAGTGTTAAACAAAACTAAGTGTGTCAGTCACCGAAACCTCATCGTTACTTCGTCTTCATCTACAAAAAGACCTTGAGAACGAAAAAGATACTAGATTGCTTATAACCGTTAAACTAGAGACTAAGGAGACGAAAAAGATTTGGATCGAACATGTAGACCTTCAAGAACCAAGTGCATGACGATTTCCGATCGAACTTCCTAAAACTCATATTGGAAGGATCGTACACCTTACTCACGTCAACATGTCATCAAAATTGTAAGAAACCGTGTCGGGAAGAAATTCTAACCTTATTTTTGACTGGAATAGGTCAGAACACAGGTGATGACTCAAAAAGTTTAAACGACCGTATAACTTACGTTGTGAAATTGTTGTAGTATGAAATCCTAAACTTTATCGAGTCGATCTTAAGGTAGTGGAGGTGATCAAAACAACCATCACTACGAAGGATTCCGGGTGAACTCAAGTGTGAGGTCCTACAGACCGAGATTCACTCAGTAGTGTAGTAGTACCAATAGACCCAGACATTCTGGAAAAATCGTATCAAGAAGACATATAAGAAAGGTACAGAAGAATTAGAGAAGACGGAAAGAATCCAGGAATGAGAAAGACAGGAAATAACACGGGTAGGAACGGACTTTACAAGGGAACAATAGAGGTTAAAATAACTTCTCTAGAGATCAGAAAGGGTAAGGTAACAAAAGGAGATGAAGAAACGTGACAAGTAAATTCTTCCGGACCAATAGAGAGGAACCATAAGAGACCTTGAGACGTAAGTCAACCCATATAGAAAGGGAAAGTAGCAACGGAAAGTGAAGAGAAGAAAGGAGTCGATGAACATTTTGGAGGAGTCTGGTGGTACAACAAAAGAACGTAAAGAAAAAGAAACCCTACCAAAATTAGTGACGAAGGACAAGTCACAATGTTTGGAAAGAGGTGTCAAGAAGTCCGTGAGAAACAGATAGTATAGATTAAGGAACTTAGATAAGTAGTGGAGGTGACATCCTAGTATTCCCTAAACTAAATTCAACATGGGCTTACCGGATCACCAAAAAGGATGAAGAGGTCAAATTCGGACTTAGAACGTTATTCCTCGACTACTAAACTCGGTATCAGTCAAGGTCCAGATGAAAAACGATTGACATATCTCGAAAAGGTAGATGTCGACGTTTCCTATATTAGTTAGAACAAAACCATAACTGGAAATCTCGACAGGTACACATCTTAGTAGAGAACGTAATAACCCACAAACGATACTGGTCACACAAGAGAACTGTTTCGACAATCGGAAACGGACCGAAGTAAAACATGAAGTTCCGGTTTAAAAGGATAATGAGGTCCATAGAATAGTATAGGATGAAAACGTAAGGTTAAGGGACACTACTTTTCCTGTACAAAAAACCACAATCTTCCAGAACATCCAGAAGTATCTTGACCAGTCGAAGTGGCAGAAACTGTAGTCACCAACCCCGTATCTGAACCTAATGACACTACAACTTACCAAACGGAACCTTTACTTGGTTCTAGTAAGACAGTAAAAACTCTAACGTGGGTTCATCACGTCAAACCTAAGAAAACAACTGATACTCCCGACGAGATAAAGAGTATACCTTAAGAACGGGTACCATCATCTATATTACCAGTAGACTTAATTTAAGTGGACAAGGGTAGGTAAAATCAAGTGACTAAGGATTCTACAACTATAAGTGGGAACAGTAGAAGAACTGGTGTAGGTTGAATGGAACTGAGTACCTGGATTGTAAGGTTCAAACATACGTCATAACAAGAAATGTCGGAGTCCGAAAGAAAAATGGTGGTCTGTGTGGGTGTTGACTTGTAGTAAAGGTGAAACCGAGTCGACGAAGTAAGAAAAACCTAGATAATCATTAACGGGAGAGGAGAAGGGGTCATCGTACAACCTATGGAAGACTGGATCCCCTCTAGTAGAAGACCACAGTATAGAAAGACGGAAAAGTATGACAAGTGCCCTAAGAGCACCGTTCTTATAACTTTTCCTAACGGTAAGGGAGGACGTCACCTAGTGCAAAACAGTCTTGAGAGGCGATACTGGAGAGGTAGAACTCACAGGTACGTACGGTACCGAGTATCGAAGTAACTCAATGTATTCGGGGAAGTGGTACTGTTCCGACACTAGGTACCTTCCCGGGAAGACTTAAAGTAGTTTATTAAATAACCACCTGGGTTATTGTCACTTAAAATCCCATTCGAAATAAGTGAAACAAAAGAAACAAAGTGAAATAGATCCATACCGACTCAGATTGTATACACATACACTAAGAGAGTATACTCTAGAACATGCATTCTTACTTGTACACACAAGTATCTTTCTCAATTATGTCATCCGGGGTGTGACGATAAGAACCTCTACTGAAAAAGATTACATCGGGAACTGACCATAGACCTTTACACCTAAATACCTTCCAAAGATGGTAAGGGTCTTGATCATTCTCACCGAGTGAGACGGATCTATCAAACACGTTTGTCACAAAAAAAAAAAAAAAAGGGCTTATGGACGAAAAGGAAGACCCTTAGATCTTAAAACCTTGTACGATCCTTCTCCCATGAATACACTGGACGTCTGGTGTGGGGGTTTAGGACCTACAACCCAAAGATTACTCAAAGGAGTCATCTTTCGTTAATGGGTACAACAGTATTGAAGAGAAACGACCCCTAAATTGACGAAGAGTACACTGAGGTGACCCTCTCGTGAGAACCTTCTAAACGTATTAAAGGACACCAGAAGCGAAACTAAAACGAAACTATAAAAACGACATTATTTAGTTTCGGTATTCATACCGAAATAGGACTCAGGATACTCAGGAGGGTCGTATAGTTGTTTGGACCACCACCAGAACCCCTTTGTTAGAAGTACAATAATGTGAGAATAGGGCCTTAACACAAAGATTAACTGATAATTTTTAGTAAATTTACATTCTCAAATTCACTTCTTTGTACGACCGAGACAGTAACGTCATTTTACACCACCATATAAATATAAACGTATACTGTTGTATCTCTAATCAATTTGAACACGAGTAAACGTCCCAAAAGGGCTGAACCAGGTCTAGTTCAGCACGTAACTACTAAGTGTCCCCGTCGTGTCAACATAAAGTTTACTTTTAAAGATTTATTGAAGGTTTCTCATACGTCCATTGGATTTGAGTTTATCAAAGATGAAATAGTATAAAAGAATAAAACGAGTTTCAATAATCTTAAGTCGTGTCATATATCAAAATCGAATTCTGAAGTAGTTATACATACACACACACACAGAGACACAGATCCAGATCAGAACGAAACAAAATGAAGTATAATTTAAGACTTATAAAAGTTCAATCTTAAATACGGGGACTTCGTTTTAGAGTTAACGGTGTCGTAAAATAGAACATCTACAAGATGTATTAATTGATCTGAGTAGAATACTACATATATCCGTAAAGGAGTTAAAAGTTATAATTTTTTTTACAACAAGTATAGGAACTAGACCTAAAGACTTACTAATGTAAAAATTTCTGAATACCTTTATACATTGTCCAATTTTCAATGTTTCCATAGTCATTAAATTTAAATATTCTTCATCTTCTAAGATTTCTATTATATTAACTCATAAATGTATTAGAACCTCCTTCTGAAAATTTTGTAACAAAGTTTTATATTCTCTTTGATATATGTTTGGAAGTTCAACGTTTGAAAGCTTCTATACTTACACACAAACGTAATGTCAGTGAATTTAATCAAGTGTACAGACCACATGTAACAGTGTAACACGTTGAAGATGTTCACCAACACAAAACACATCAAATGACCAACATATCTCATGTCATAAAGTCATAGAATTAAAATTCGGGTTTACAGGTCTTCGTTCGTATTTTCATCACCATTACGTCGACCGTGACGAGTCTTCACGGTTCGTTATTACTACCTTTGTCTTCACTTTGATTAACTCTTTCACCTAGTTCCACTTTTCTACCACCCGTAACGAACAAGAATATTGTACTCAGTAAGTTGGCAACCGTACCAAGATTTGTTGTTCCTACTCTAGTGTCTTGTACACTTCAGTCGACACGGTTATTAGAGCTGTCATCCCAGTTTCTATACAGATCAGTTTCGATACCAAAAAGGTCATCACTGCATACCTACTCGTTGAACCTGGTATTTCTTCCGACTCGTGGTTTCTTAACTACGAAAACTTAACACCACAACCTCTTCTAAGAACTCTCAGGAACCTGACGTTCCTTTAGTTTGGACTTATAAGTAACCTTCCTGACCACGACTTCGACTTCGAGGTTATGAAACCGGTACACTACACTTCTCGGCTGAGTAATCTTTCTGGGACTACGGTCCTTCCTAAATTCCGTCCTCCTCTTCCCCTGTTATCTCCTACTCTACCAATCTACCGTAGTGACTGGGTTACCTGTACTGAAACTCGGTCGAGGCCCTCTTCCACTTCCTGACCTTCGGACTACACGACGTCAGGTACCCCAGCGTTTCTCGACCTGTGTTGACGTGTTGACTTGTCGTTGTTGCTATAGTTTCTTCGTACCTTTTCACTACCTCTTCTACCTCTTTCAATAGTTACACACCTACGTTCTAATTGTAGTCAGAACTCAGTGCTAGTCGAATTACGATTAAGTTCTCTCTCGATTACGGAAATACTTCTGAACTTCTCCTTTATGTCGTTTCTTAGTCAAGTCAAATCAGAGACTCAGCACAGGTTGAGAGACGCTGGGGTACCTGACGTCGTGATGTCCGAAGGGACAGGTAGTTGTTGAGCGTCTCGGATGAGTTTGAATACAGGTATGTCAACCACTACTATAAGTTGGTAGAGTAGGAGACAGTAGGGGAAGAGTACGGAAGTCAGAAACGGTCGTAGTCCCAGAAAAGGTCACTCAGTCAAGAAGCGTAATCCACCGGTTTCATAACCTCAAAGTCGACGTCGTAGTCAGGAAGGTTAATTATAAGTCCTGTCTAAAGGAAATCCTACCTAACCAACCTAGAGGAACGTCAGGTTTCCTGAGAACTCTCAAGTTTTAGTAGTTAAGAAACCACGAGTCGAAAGAAATATCAGGTTGAGAGTGTAGGTATGTACTGATGACCTTTTTGGTATCGAAACTGATCTGTCTGGAAACAACCGTTTCATTACAGAGACGAAAAATTAAACGACAGATCCAACCAGTATCGTAAAGAAGGTTCCTTGTTCACAGAAACTTGAAGTACCGACGTCAGTGGTAGACGTCACTAAAACCTCAGGGTGTGTTATCCCGGACAGTGACAAAGGTAACAAAGGGGTAAATGAACGGTACTTCACTACCTTGGTCTACGGTACTAGAATTAAAAGACTTAGAACTCGAAATTCGGTTGAAAAAGTGAGAAGAGAAAGTGAAAGTAGTTCTCCGAGAAATCAAGAAGTTAAAGACGGTATTCCCACCACAGTAGACGTATAGACTCCAATAACTATAAAGAGGACCGTTAGAACTAAGGTCTAACACGAAGTAGGTCAGGTCGTAAAGAGTACTACATGAGACGTGTTCAATTTATTCGTCCCACTGTTATATGTCGGAACTGTATGAGGAAAGGGTCAAACCTTGGTCAGACAACAAGGTACAGATCAAGATCGACTAAGAACTGGACTATGTGTAAACAGTTCTCCGTCCAGTCCACCAGACCAGAGAAATTCGTAAGGGTAGAGAAATTCTTAAAAAGGTCAGATAACACTAGACGTGTCAGTCAGCGAAACCGTATCAGTTATTTCGTCTTCATGTACAAAAAGACCTTGAGAGAACGAAAAAACTACTAGGTCACCTACAACCGTTAAACTAGAGACCAAGGAGACGGATAAGATTTAGCTCGAACTTGTGGACCTTCAAGTACCAAGTGCATGACAACTTCGGACCGAACCTCTTAAAACTCGTAATGAAATGATCGTACACTCTACTCACGTTAACACGTCATCAATCTCGTAAGAAACCGTAACGGAAAGAAACCTTAACCTTACTTTTGACTGGAAAAGGTCAGGACACCGGTGACGACTCAAAAGGTTTAAACGACCGTATAACTCACGTCGTGAAAGTGTTTTAGTAGAAAATCCTAAACTTTCTTGAGTTGACCTAAAAGTAGTGGAGGTGATCGAAACAAACATCACTACGAAGGATCCCGGGTGAACTGAAGTGCAAGATCCTACAGACCGAGATCCACTTACTAACGTGGTAGTATCAATAGACCCAGTACTTCTAGATAAAACATGTCAAAAAGACACACAAGAAGGGTGGAGAAAAATTATAGAAGACGAAGACAATCCAGATATGGTAAAGACAGGAAATAACACGGGTAGAAAAGTACTTTACAAGGGAACCATAGAGATTAAAAGAACTTCTCTAGAGACCAGAAAGGGTAAGTCAACAAAGGGAGATAAAGAAACGTGACTAGGGACTCCTTCCGAAAGAATGGAGAGGAACGATAAGAAACCTTGAGACGTAGGTTTACCACATAGTGAAGAAAAGAGTAGATAAACATTCCAGAGGAGCTGTTGGTAAAACGGAAAACGTAAAGAAAAAGAACCAGACGGAGGACACGTTACGGAGGACATATGACAGTACTTGGAGGCGGGTATCAAGAAATCCGTGAGACAGATAGTCTAAGGAACTTAGATAAACAGTGAAGGTGACATATTGACATCCCCTCAAACTAAATCTAGTATGGACTCCAATATACTGGATTTATTTTAGGTGAATGCTAATATGTCACCTTCACTCTTTATTTAAATTGCCTGATCTAGACTATCTGTCCCACGAACTACTTGACACCTGCCTCCAAACACTGTAACATGTCCTCTTTCCCTAGTTCTGGTAGGGGTACCTTTTCTTTACGTTTTTTCTTTTTACCTACAGACTCCTCCGGAATGTTTATCGACACTTTTCTTCTCTCCGTTTTTCGTTTCCTCTTTTCCTTTCTATATTCGTAGACTTACGTCTCAAGGTTTCTTATCGTTCCTCTTTATTCTTTCTGAAGGAGTCGCTAGTTACGTTTCTTTATCTCCTTTTCTTGTCTTACCCTTTCTGATCTCTAGAGAAGTTCGTTTAATCTCTATGGTTCCCTTGTAAAGTACGTTTCTACCCGAGTTATTTCCTGTCTTTACCATACCTGGATTGTCTTCGTCTTCTATAATTCTTTTCCACCGTTCTTATGTGTCTTCTTGACATGTTTTTTCTAGAAGTATTGGTTCTATTAGTACTACCACACTAGTGAGTGGATCTCGGTCTGTAGAACCTTACACTCCAGTTCTCCCGGAATCTTTCGTAGTGATGCTTGTTTCGATCACCTCCACTACCTTAAGGTCAACTCGACAAAGTTTAGGACTTCCTATTACGACACTTTCACGATGTGAGTTATACAGTCGTTTAAACCTTTTGAGTCGTCACCGGTGTCCTGACCTTTTCCAGTCAAAAGTAAGGTTAGGGTTTCTTTCCGTTACGGTTTCTTAGGAGTTTGATAACGTGTTGACGTGAGTAGAGTGTGCGATCATTTGATCACATACGTCCGAAGTCGTTATGTGTTTGGTACTTGAAGGTCTACAAGTTCGACCAAAATTTTTACGTCTCCTTGGTCTCTAGTTTAACGGTTGTAGACGACCTAGTAGCTTTTTCGTTCTCTCAAGGTCTTTTTGTAGATAAAGACGAAATAACTGATGTGGTCTCGGAAACTGACACACCTAGTGGTGTTTGACATCTTTTAAGACTTTCTCTACCCTTATGGTCTGGTGGACTGGACGGAGAACGTCCAGTCCTTCGTTGTCAATCTTGACCTGTACCTTGTTGTCTGACCAAGGTTTATCCTTTCCCCCACGTAGTTCCGACATATAACAGTGGGACGAATAAATTAAATATACGTCTCATGTAGTACTCTTTACGACCCGACCTTCTCCGTGTCCGACCTTAGTTCTAACGACCCTTTTTATAGTCATTGGAGTCTATACGTCTACTGTGGTGGGAATACCGTCTTTCACTTCTCCTTGATTCTTCGGAGAGCCACTTCCACTTTCTCCTCTCACTTCTTCAACCGAATTTCGAGTTGTAAGTCCTTTGATTCTAGTACGGTAGACCAGGGTAGTTAAGTACCCTTTACCTACCCCTTTGTCACCTTCGTCACAGTCTGAAATAAAAAAACCTGAGGTTTTAGTGACGACTACCACTAAGGTCGGTACTTTAATTTTCTGCGAAGGAGGAACCTTCCTTTCAATACTGGTTGGATCAATCGTATAACTTTTCGTCTCTGTAATGAAACGGTTGTTTCCAGGTAGATCAGTTCCGATACCAAAAAGGTCACCAGTACATAGTTACACTCTCAACCTGACCTTCTTTCGACTTGTGGTTTCTTAACAACGAAAACTTGACACCACAACCTCTTCTGAGAACTCTCAGGGAACCTGACGTTCCTCTAGGTTGGTCAGGTAGGATTTCCTCTGGTCAGGACCCACAAGTAACCTTCCTGACTACGACTTCGACTTCGAGGTTATGAAACCGGTGGAGTACCTTTCTCAACTGAGTAACCTTTTCGGGGACTACGACCCTCCCTAACCCCCGTCCTCCTCTTCCCCTGCTGTCTCCTACTCTACTGATCTACCGTAGTGACTGAGCTACACAAACTCACTTGAGGCCCTCAACCACTACCTGTCCCTCCGGACCGTACGACGTTAAGTACCCCAACGCTTCTCAGTCTGTACTGACTCGCTGACTTGACTTACTTGACTTGACTTACCAGATCACTAAAAGGGATGAAAAAGTTAAATTCAGCCTTAAATCGTTATTCCTCGAGTACTAGACTCGGTGTCAGTCGAGGACCAGACAAAAACGACTGAGATATCTCGAAGAGGTAGAAACCGACGTTTCTTATATTAGTTAGACTAAAGACACAACTAGTAGACCACTACAGGTACACATATCAGAAGAGAACACAACAACCTTCTCCTACAAACGACACTGGTCATGTAAAAGAACCGTTTTGAGATAATCGGAGACGGGACTAAGTAAGGCATGAAGTTCCGGTTTAAGCGGACAATGAGGTCCACACAGAACTGAAGGATGAAAACGTAAGGTCAGGGGATATTACTTTTCCTGTAGAAAAAACCAACAATTATGATCTTAAGAACATCCAGAAGTATCTTGGTCAGTTGAAGTCGAAAAAGTCGTAATGACCAACCCGTAACTGAACCTACTGACACTATAACTTACCAAACGGAACATTTACTTGTCTCTAGTAAGACAGTAAAAACTCTAACGTAGATTCATGACGTAAAGTCTCAGAAAACAAGTCATACTACCGATGAGGTAAAGAAGATTCCCTAAGGACGGGTGTCATCATCTATATTACCAGCAGACTCAATTTAAGTGGGTAAGGTTAGGTAAAATCAACGACTGAGGATTTTACAGTCACAAGGAAGAAAGGTAGAGGAACTGGTGAGGTTAAACGGAACTAAGTACCTGAATTGTAAGGTCCAAGGATACGTCAACGAGAAATGACGTAACCTGAAATGAAGGTAGTGGTCAGTGTAGATCTTGACCCACGACAAAAACGAAACCGAGAAAGAGAAGTAAGAAAGACCTCAATAAAGAGGTGACTCGAGGTCATCGTATAAACCGTGGATAGCTGGATCCCTCAAAGAAGAAATCACAGGATAGAAAAAACGGAAAAACATGACAAGTACCCTAAGAGTTCCGTTCTTATGGATTCACCAAACGGTAAGGGAAGAGGTCACCTGGTACAAAACAGTCTTGAAAGGTGGTACTAGGTAGGTAGACCCACCGGGATGTGTGAACCGAGTATCAAAGTGACTCAATCTGTTCCGACACCAGACACACTAGTCTTACCAATCAAAAGACACTAACACCAAAAGTCAGACAGACGGAGATTACCTCTTCCTATTCTCCGAATACCTTCGAAGGACTACCCTCTCTGACTGACTCCCCCTTTGACCCAGAACAAGACTACCCACCCCGGTACGAGTCATTTAGAAGAAAGGATAAAAGGTAACTACACGTCCCGATACAAGAGAGGGACAACAAACTAGACTCCGGTTTGATACCACCTCCATTACTTTTATTACCACTGGAGGAAGTTTTCCAGGGTACGTCCGTGACAACGTGAGTCACTGGGGTTACGACGTCGTCCGGTGGTGACTGGGTGTGACGAGGGGTCTGAGGACCTGTGAGTTACCCGTTCCGACCCAGTCAGAGAACACCCCAGTGACGAGGAAAGAGGGCCCAGGACCACGTGTGTTCGAAAACAAACACGGGAGGCTCTCAGACAAGGGGGTCAGGAGACATTTAAGACCGTCGAGGTACCACCCGAATTCCGACTGGAGGAGGTCCTCCCGAACACGGTATGGGTCCAGATGACGTGGGTCACGAGGACGGGGACATCGTCAGGTGGGACTGGGTATGGAGACGTCCTCTGTGAGTTTATGTCAAGACCGAGTCAGAGAACCCCAGAGACCCAGGACCATGTGCCTTCTAAACAAACTCGGGAGCCTTGTAGAGACCACCCATACTCCAAACTAAGGTTTACGCTAAAACGGGGAGGATGGTGGAACGACCCCGAAAAGGAAACGGGGACCTACACCCCATAGAAAAAAAACCACCCTAGATTGTAAGAAGACATCTACCAACAAGTCGTCACTCAACATTAAAACCTCAAGATCGTCCTCCTTTACCCACGTGTAGGAGTAGAACTTAGGAGTAGTTTCTTAGTCTCCCCCACAGAAAATTATCGTCGGCACCGACTAAATTAGTCAAGTTCCGATCTCGGTTGGAAGTGTTACATTTTCATTCACTACTCCGTCACTCACGTCTATGACATCGACGGCCCATTAAATGACTTCGTGAAGTTCTTTGACTACGTTCACACATAAATGGGTTCGTCCAAAAATTACACGTACTCTGTCCTGACATGACCTTCTCCCACGGTCTAGTTGTAGTCACTACTCCTTTTCAACTACGGTTCGATATTTCGTCGTTTCTATCCGATTGAGACAACAAACCACAGTTACAAAGGTCACTATACTTCCACTTCGGAGAATCAAATAGTAAGTCTCTTGGGTTCTCGGGAAGTTTTGTGTCGACGTCCGAGAGAAAACACACCTTCTCATTGGGGTAGTGAACATAATGTGTCCGGTAAAAGGTCCTAATCCAAAAGGTGGTGAAATAGGACCTCCATCCCTTTATAATGAACCTCTTCCTGCAGGGTAAGTTGTAAGAAAACGACGAACTGTCACCAGGTCCGGTACCGTCGTACCCTCGTACCTACTTTCAGTACCTACTACAGTGTCATCACGTAGACGGTGACTTATGATACAACGAGTAGGCTTGACACGAAGGGACCACCGAGTCGACCATTTCTTAGACGGACGTTACACCCTCTGGAACCAAACTAGGGACCCAACCCTTCTAGGGGGTCTCCTCCCGTACTGTTGGGTGAGGTCATAAGAACGGACCTCTTAGGGGTACCTGTCTTCTCGGACCACCCGACGTCAGGCACCCCAGCATTTCTCAGTCTGTACTGACTCGTTGATTCGGGTCGTAGGTTGGATACCCGGTCCCTCAATTTCGTTGATAGTTCTCTCTAATAAATGCAGTGGGAAAAGCAGTCCGTCATTTCCACTCACTACTTAGACCTTGTTGGAACACTGTCAAATGTTCCGGTATTTCTTGTGGTCGAAGAGAACCGTACTCCAATATCGGTAGTTGGACTTACCTCGAACCTCCTTAGAAACGGGAGTCAAACAAGTACTAAAAACACCTAAATTCTTCCGATCACTCCTTAAGTTCGTCCAGAAGTCGCTGAACCACTCGGAGTCACTCTTCGACCTCGATATAGACGTTCTCCCACTGAAGTGACTTGAAGGACGACACGTTGTCCTTCTTGACTGATTACTTCTGGACTACCTTAACTTCCGGGTTCTTTCCTGTCTCCGTTCTCCTTCTTCACTGACTTCTTGGCTTCTCTAAGTACTGTGTCCTTTACTGTTCCCCTAAAAGAAATAAACTCCTCCGTGACAATTAAAAACTCCGTACCCTGGGTTTACATCTTGTCACGTACTTCCAACACGTGGTAATTCTTACGTTAGGACACGATGACACATTAGATACGGTTTTTTTTGTGTTTTTCGTTTTTGGTTTTTTGGATAATGGGATATAGTCAGTGACCTGACAAAAAAAAATTCTGCCATCTATCTTATCTGAGGTCACTCCTTGGTCTTGGATACGGTAGGTGCAGTCTTCACTCACTTTGACGTCGAACGAGAGACAGAGAATCACAATTACTGGGAAGTCGAGATGGTAGAGGGTGGAGGAGCGGGAGGAGGTCAGTCATTGAGAAGAACGGACAAGTAAGTCACGGTCGAGGACATACGGTTGGTAACATGACACGATGACATGTAAAGTTCCGTGACATGATATTCTAACTTTTATGAAAGAAATAAAAGACACCCAAAAATAATATATATAATAAACGTATTTTTCATAATATTTGTATAATGTCATGTCATGACATGTTGGATAACACAATCAACCCGTGGAACCGATTCAAACAACCTGAATGATTGCACGAGAGTCTTACCTTGAGTAAACATACATCCTCTGAATGACATGTTATTTTACTAACAACCGAAACAGACGTATTCTTTATCTTTACGTAAACGATATTTTCCTTTCACAGTATTTTTCCGATTTTCTTTTACTCGTGGCTTTGTCTCTTTGTCTTTTGATAATCGTCCGGTGTATGTCTAATTTTCATTGTTCACTATTAAATGTACAAATAATCCTTTTTTTACGTCATCAACTATCTACTCTTAGATCTCTTAAACATTAACAGTTCTTTTGATACTTTTCAAAAGGTGAAGAAATACCTTCTATTATTTTAATTTTTAATCTTATCGTATTTATAAAAAAAGATAGAACAGTCCAATTCATGTTACTTCCTAATATTCTGGTAACACTTCTTATCCATGTTACTTTTTCAGTATGGTGACCATCCTTAAAATTGATCGTATTGTAAATCGTAAATGATCCGAGGAGTTTATAAACAACTAACTTATTTTTACGTACTTTCATTCGAAGAACCTGACTTATAAATTTTTACCAAACACTCATGTATCCGTCGTAACAAGTATCCTCTTATTGAACCCAAAATAAAGTAAAATTGAGGTAAGACAAGAAAATATCCGTCGGTCCGACCACCTACTTCACTTGTGCTGTCGGTGACATAGAAGAACGGAAGTTGTTCCCCGTACTACACTGGAGAAGTTACACGAATAGTGGTAGTTCACTCTCTTTATGTCAGAATCCATTTAGACTTTCACTCAAGACACGTTCAATTCAAATTAAAGTTCAACAACCTGGAGTAAGATCCGGATAACTTAGTCTTAGAGATCTTTGCTCAGGTCCTTAAAACGTTCGATGGGTTCACTGAGAATTGATAAGATTCTAGACTCATAGAAACCCGATCTACGGTCTTTGTACCACCCTTGATTAATTACGTATACCTCTAAAAGTATAGAAGACGATAAACACAAGGGGTTCTATAGGACTACTCGTAAAAGTAGTCACTGATCCTAACAAGAAATGTCTAAAAGTCTATAGTCTCAATCGATTCAAATACTTATGTAACTTACTAATGTAGTTTACGTTTCCTAACCCTGTTGATCTCGCTTCCCTTTATACTACCTTTATTTTCATTCCATTGTATGAAATAAGGTTTATGACATGTTCCCTGTCTTACTACTATCAAAACAAAATCGTCGTGACTAATACTTGTTGAGTATACCGAAGTCGGTGAACAACAACTACGTCATAGGCAGTTGTAATACTTAATCGACGGGGTATCCCGATTATACTAAGATCCTACGTAATTATATTTACTTTATCGGTCTAATTGGTTAATTTATTTGGAAATAAAACACGGTTCGTGAGGTGTAGTTTATATAAGTCCAATCCAAGGTCTGAGATTCCTCCGAAAAGTATTTAATTAGATATAAGTCTCTTTTAGTTGTTCCGATTTTTTTACTGAACTTTAATACGTATATTCCTATATAACTATCTTATGCCTACAATCGAACTTTGTCTTATTTGATCGTAACCTCCTCTACGTATTAAAAATAAATAAAACGAAAAAACAAACTAAACAACAAAACCATAAATTTTCATTGTATAAGTGTAATAAAATTTTTAATTTTTAACTTGTTATGGAGTGACTTATACGAAGATTTGTGACATCGTAAAGTTGTGTATGTTGGATTATAGGTCCCCTTGATTAAGTTGGTGGGGTCGGTTGAATTCAAAATATAAAAGGTCTAAAAGAAGGAAACCTCAGTTAGTAAAGGGTTTACTTTAAATGTTAGTAAAACAGTTTATTTTTTTTCAGGATAATTCTAAAACTAGCCTGGACATGTTTTAAATACCTAAGTAAATCCCTCAAAAGGACAGGGTTTATTCTGTCGGAAACAAAATACAGAAACATGTTTCAAGAAGTTCAAAATTTTAACTCGATATTAAGTTTATGGTAATTTAAGTGGGAAAATTTTCACATATTAAATCACCTAAAATTATATAAGTCTGTCGTATATTTGTAGTGGTGTCAGATGAAGGTCTTGTAAAAATAGAAGGACTTTCTTTGAGACATAGGTAATTATCATTTTTAGGGCCGGTGTTTCGGACGTAGAGGAAACCCAGGAGACAGCCGAAGAACTGAATCTAAGGATGGTTCGTGACATCCAAGGAAGACAAAAAGTAAGGAATTCCGAAGAGAGAGGGAGGGAGGGAGGGAGAAAGAGAGAGAGAGAGAAAGAGACATCGTAAATAGAAGTAAGCCTCACCCTCTTTTACGCAACCTCAAACAAGTAAAAGGGTAGAACTGGATCTTTAGAGTTGGAGAGAAAACACCGTATACAGGAAAATAAACATTGTCTACACTAAAATGTATACCAACGCACTAATAAACTAATTACAGACACAGGGGGTAATCTGAGTTTCGAAACAACCCCGTCTGTGACACAGATGAAAACGAATGATACACAAGGGTGGTGTTCCGTGTTAAGACCATAAAAATCAACTAATTTACTTATATAATTAAAATAATAATGTATACATTGTTACACAAAATCGTAGGGTGTGGTAACGGTAAGGATCAGGTAAGGAGAATGAAGTTCTTAGGTCTTAAAAGGGAGGGGATTGTGAGTACGATAAACCTACGGTGGTAAAAGTAGAAAACGAACAGTCAAAGTCTAAAATGAGGTACAAGTCAAGTCAGCGAGTCAGTAAAGACTGATAAACACTGGGGTACCTGACGTCGTGCGGTCCGAAGGGACAGATAGTGGTTGAGGGTCTGGAACGAGTTTGAGTACAGGTTGTTCAACCATGACGGTAGGTTGGTAGAGTAGGAGACAGTAGAGGAAGAGGAAGGTGAAAGTTATAAAGGGTCGTAGTCCCAGAAAAGATTTCTCAGTGAAGAAGTGTAGTCCATCGGTTTCAAAACCTCTAAGTCGAAGTCAAAGTCAGAAAGGTTACTTATAAGTCCTAACTAAAGGAAATCCTAACTGAATAACCTAGAGAACGTAGGTTCCCTGAGAGTTCTTAGAAGAAGTTGTGTCAAGTTTTCGTAGTTAAAAAAACGCGAGTCAAAAGAAATACCGGGTTGAGAGTGTAAGTATGTACTGATGACCTTTTTGGTATCGAACCTGATATACCTGGAAACAACCTTTTCATTAGAGAGACGAAAAATTATACGACAGATCCAACCAGTATTGAAAAGAAGGTTCCTCGTTCACAGAAAATTAAAGTACCAACGTCAATGGTAGAAATCTCTAAAAAAAAATCGACTGGGCTGGGGTGTTTATTTTAGAGAGTGACAAAAGTAGATAAACGGTACTTCACTACCCTGACCTACGGTACTAGAATCAAAAGATTTACAACTCAAAATTCGGTTGAAAGAGTGAGAGAAGAAAGTGAAAGTAGATCTCCGAAAAATCAAGAAGAAGCGAAAGACGGTATTCCCACCACAGTAGACGTATAGACTCCAACAACTATAAAGAGGGTCGTTAGAACTAAGGTCGAACACGAAGTAGGTCGGGACGTAAAACGTACTATATGTGACGTATATTCAATTTATTCGTCCCACTGTTATATGTCGGAACTACATAAGGAAAGGGTCAAACCTTGGTCAAACATCAAGGTCAGGTCAAGATTGACAACGAAGGACTGGATGTATGTCTAAAGAATCCTCCGTCTGTTCCACCAGACCATGAAGATAGCGATTCTTAAAAGGTCAAACAACACTAGGTGTGTCGTTTCGGAAACCACCTCAGTTATTTCGTCTTCATCTACAAAAAGACCTTGAGAGAACTAAAAAACTATTAGGTCACCTACAACCGTTAATCTAGAGACCAAAGAGATGGAAAAGATTTAGGTCAAACCTGTAGACCTTCAAGAGTCAAGTAATGACAACTTCGGATCGAACCCCTTAAAACTCGTAATGAAACGATCGTACACTCTACTTACGTTAACATACTATCAAACTCGTTAGTAACCGGGACGGAAATAAACCCTAACCTTACTTTTGACTGAAAAAGGTCAGGACAACGGTAACGACTCAAAAGGTCTAAACGACCGTATAACTCACGTCGTGAAACTGTCGTAG
Organism: Capra ibex; assembly: GCA_006410555.1. Taxonomy (NCBI): domain Eukaryota; kingdom Metazoa; phylum Chordata; class Mammalia; order Artiodactyla; family Bovidae; genus Capra; species Capra ibex. The sequence continues at coordinate 570,937 of SJYO01022710.1, read as the reverse complement.
TAGAAAAGCCTAAACTTTATCGAGTCGACCTCAAGGTAGTGGAGGTCATCGAAATAAGTATCACTACGAAGGATTCCGGGTAAACTGAAGTGTAAGGTCCTACAGACCGAGATCCACTCACTAGTGTGGTAATACCAATAGACCCAGTACTTCTAGAAAAGAATATATATCAAGAAGAAACATAAGAACGGTGGAGAAAAATTATAGAATACGAAGACAATCCAGGTATGGTAAAGACAGGAAACAACACGGGTAGAAACGTACTTTACAAGGGAACCATAGAGATTAAAAGAACTTCTCTAGAAATCAGAAAGTCAAGATAAAAAAGCGAGATAAAGAAACGTAACTAGTGAATCCTTCTGAAAGAATAAAGAGGAACGACAAGAGACCTTGAGATGTAAGTCTATCGATATAGAAAGGAAAAGAGGAAACGGAAAGTGAAGAGAAGAAAAGAGTCGATAAACATTCCGGAGGAGTCTGTTGGTAAAACGGAAAACGTAAAGAAAAAAGAACCCCTACCAAAACTAGTGACGGAGGACATGTTACAGTGCTTGGAGGTAGGTATCAAGAAGTCCGTGAGACAGATAGTCTATATTAGGGAACTTAGATAAACAGTGAAGGTGACATATTAGTAGTCCCTAAACTAAATCCAGTATGGACTTACTAGGTCACCAAAAGAGATGAAAGATGTCAAATTCAGACTTAATTCCCCAAGTACTAGACTCGGTGTCAGTCGTGGTCCAGAACAAAAATGACTGACATATCTCGAAGAGGTAGAAACTGACGTTTCTTATATTAGTTAGACTAAAACCACAACTGGTAGACCACTACAGGTACACGTCTCAACAGTGAACAAAACAACCTTCTCCTACAAACGATGTCAGTCACGTAAGAGAACCGTTTTGAGACAATCGGAAACCGGACGAAGCAAAAAAAAGGTTCCGGTTTGAACGGACAATAAGGTCTATAGAGAACTGAAGGATGAAAACGTAAGGTCAGGGATACTACTTTTCCTGTAGAAAAAAACCATTTAACCTTCACCACCTTGTTCTCTACCGTTCTCAAATGCAGTTGTAAAATCCTTAGTCGCTTGATTTTACCTGACCTTATCCGTTTAAATTAAGTCTACTAGTAATGTAGATGATGACACCCGAATCATCATCAAGATGAATCATCTTTACCTTATCGGGAGTATCAGTTTTTTCCTCAGACTTTATGCCATGAACTCACGTCAGAGTTTTTACTGTCTTACTAGAGACAAGTAAAGGTTCCGTTTGGTAAGTCACAGTGTCATTAGGTTCAGATACGGGGTTGGTGATTACGACTTCTTCGACTTCAACTTACCAAGAAACTTCTGGATGTTCTGGAAGATCTTGATTGTGGTTTTTTTCTACAGGAAAAGTAGTATCCCCTGACCTTAAGTGAGGAATAATCAGTGAATGTCAACATTTTTATATGAAAGTAGACTTTGATGGGGAATTAGTAAATCCTACGGAAACCAACGATACTTGTCTTTCGGGTCAAATTTAAACGAAATCTTCTATTCCAGCAAATATTGAGTGTATTATTTTAACTTCTGGATTCCGTCGAAATCCGTATCAGTAGTCCCAACTAAAACAATAAGGTGTTAGGGAGACCAGAGACAGCAGGACAGACATAATCGGAACTGGAATTCCACCCTCGTCCCCTGGTTATCGTAGGTCTCCTCCTTCCCGTGACTCAAAAGAATACACGGAGAGAAGACATCTCTACCTTTTGTAGGGGTCTTCGAGGGGCCGTCTGAAAGGGAGTAAGGTGTTCTGATCTAATGTCCGGAGCAGGATTTGGTTAGAAACTTTCTCTCTGGCCCTAATGGTACAAAGTAAATCAGATTGGTGACCCTACCTGACCTTCAACTACCACAGTTAGTACAACTGGAGGTATTGAGATGGAAATTTTAGATTATCTTAAGGGTAAAACTAGTACAAAGGATAAGAAATTAAAAAGAAAATGTAAAGGATAATAAATTAAAAAGAGTGAAAAACTGGAAGGGAGTTAGAGAAGGAAACAGAAATAATTTAGGGGAACAGACAGTTGTGTCGAGTCAAAAAGATTTTGTAGTCGGGAGTTGACCGTCTTGATAGAGGTGAAGGATCAGATTATAGGTGGGGGTACCCTGAGAAGTCATTGGACTCAAGGAAATATCCTGGTATGAAATCGGTGATGTTGTTCCAGTTAGGAGTCAGTTAGGATCTACTGGAGTTGTTAATTGAAACGACCCTTTTTCACCGTATCAAGACGTTCGAACACAATGACATTTGGACATGGACAATTTGACTCGTACCGACAATAGCGGTACGTCTATTTTACCCAAGATGTCTCTCATACAGTATAAGACGAAGATGTTAAGCGATCCGACACACTGGAGTCCGTTCAATAAATTGGAGAATCTAAAGGTTAATTAGAGATTTTACTCTTGTTATCATGGATATAGTTCTCTGACAGAACGAATTTTTCGTTATATACATTTTGTCAAACAGGTGATCGACCGTGTATCATGAGTTAATTACGATCGAAAAGAAAATTAATTCTTATGTGTCTTCTTGATGTATTATATCTCTTTTCGTGATCTTACTCTTTCTGATCTCTAGAGAAGTTCTTTTAACCTCTATAGTTCCCTTGTAAAGTACGTTCCTACCCGTGTTATTTCCTGTTTTTACAATTCTTGTATTGTCTTCGTCTGCTCTAATTCTTCTCCACCTTTCTTATGTGTCTTCTTGATATGATTTTTCTAGAATTACTGGGTCTATTGGTGTTACCACACCAATAGTGGATCTCGATCTGTAAGACCTCATACTGCAGTTCACCCGGAATCCTTTGTACTGATACTTGTCTTGGTCACCTTCACTACCTTAAGGTCGACTCGATAAAGTTTAGGACTTTCTACTACGACACTTTTATGACGTGAACTATGTAGTCGTCTAAACCTTATGAGTCGTCACCGACGTCCTGACCTTTTCCAGTCAAAAGAAAGGTTAGGGTTTTTCTCCGTTACGGTTTCTTACAAGTTTAATAGCATGTCAACGCGAGTAAAGTGTACGATCGTTCCATTACGAGGTTTAGGAAGTTCGATCCGAAGTTATCATGTACTTGCCTCTTGAAGGTCTACAGGTTCGACCTAAATCTTTTCCGTCTCCTTGGTCTCTGGTTTAACGGTTATAGACAACTTAGTATCTTTTTCGGTCTCTTAAGATCTTTTGTAGATGAAGATAAAGTAACTGATGTGACTTCGGAAACTAACACACCTAGTGTTTTTTGACACCTTTTAAGAATTTCTCTACCCTTATGGTCTGGAGGAATAGACAAAGACTCTTTGGACATACGTCCACTTTTTCGTTGTCAATCTTACAATGTACCTTGTTGACTGACCAAGTGTTAACCATTTCCGCATGTTGTTTCGACATTTAACAGTGGGGCGAATTAATGGAATATACGTCCCATCGAGTACACTTTATGGTCCCATCTACTTAGTGTTCAACCTTAGTTATAACGACCTTCTTTGTAGTTGTTGCGGGTTATACGTCTACTATGGTGAGATTACCGTCTTTCGTTTTTGAGTTCTCGGAGAACTACATCGACTTTCTCCTTTCACTTTTTCGACCGAATTTTGAGTTGTAATTTTTTTGATTCTAGTACCAGATCAGGGTAGTGAAGTACGTTTATCTCCGTCCCTCCTCAACTTTGTCACTGTCTAAAGTGAAAAAAACCGAGGTTTTGGTGACACCTACCACTGGTGTTGGTACTTTAATTTTCTGTGAACGAGGAACCTACCTTTCGACACTGTTAGAATCTGTCACATAATTTTTCATCTCTGTAGTGAAACGGTTATCTCCAGGTAGATCAGTTTCGATACCAAAAAGGTCATCAGTACAAACCTATTACACTCTTCACTTGGTACATTTCTTCCAATTCACGATTTCTTGACTACGAAAGCTTAACACCACGACCTCTTCTGATCACACTCAGGGAACCCGACGTGCCTCTAGTTTGGTCAGTTAGGATTTCCTTTAGTTGGGACTCTATAAGTAACCTTCCTGACTACGAACTTCGACCGCGAAATTATGAAACCGGTAGACTACGATTCTGGTCTGAGTAACTTTTTCTGGGACTATGACCCTTACTAACTCCTGTCTTCTACTTCCCCCAACGTCTCCTACTTTACCAATCTATCGTAGTGACTGAGTTACCTGTACTTAAACTCGTTTGACGTCCTCTATCACCTCCTGTCTCTCCGCGGACCTCACGACGTCAGGTACTACAATGTTTCTCAGTCTGTACAAAGACTATCTTGTTGTTGAACGAAATCACCGTTTAGGATTTCAAATGAGGAGAGGAATATAGAAGACGGAACTTGACTGAAAAGAAGGGGTACCCGGCGATGAGAAAAAAGAAAAGAAAAAAAAAAAAAAAAAACGGTTTACCGTACACCCTGGAATCAAGGGGTCGGTCCTTAACTCGGATACGGATGACGTCACCTTCGTCCCTCAGAATTAGTGACTTGGTGGTCCCTTCAGGGGCCGGAGACGAGAATTACTGACAGAACTAAAATACTTCTTGTCTCCGGTTGTAAACACCTTGGAGACCAAAGGAAAGTAGAAATTTATATACTTGTTGACATAAGTAAAAAAAACGAGGGATTTACCGCTCGTTTCTGGACCGTCTACTTTTATAGACCGTAAACAAGGTGACTTAAATTTTACAGGAGTAAAAAATACAAGTAAGGTACTTTAATCCCGTTCTATTCCCCCGTCCTTAATGTTAACGTTAACAAACCTTTAATCCGAGTGATAAACGAACACTACCAACCACTTTTTATTTAGGAGACCATAAATTCTAGACGGACTTCCTCTGAACTCTTAGTCCTCTACAGATGTACTTTCCTGAGTAAATCGAGACTATTAATCGTTGTATTCGTTTTTTGTCTACTTATTCGACCGAAATAAACATTTATTAGTAAATACCAGGTTTATTAAAAGGGAGACACTGTCTCTGAAGGAACGAGTCATAACGTTGTAGAGAGTTTATATTTGTCATTTTGGTTTACCGATGTCTGTTACTAGTTACACAAAATACTATCGTTATGTCTCCTTCTTGTTTATAAGGGGTTGATTTATGTCGGTTGGTTCGTTTCAGTAAACTTGGAGAACACAGTCCTATCTTTACACTAATTTATATAAAAAAGTCACATATGGGTTTAACTTGAAGACACTGATTAAGACTGTGATTTGATTTAAAGAAAAGGACTTCATTCTTACTTAAATCCTCTCTTGAAATCTTACTACAATAACCGAACTCCTCTAAATAAGATCATATATACAATATTCGAGAACCAGATTTTTAGACTCTATACCTTAAAATCGGTTCCTTCGAACATCTAAGTTTGAGTTGTTCAAAAAGGGGAGTTCTGAGAAGTAAAATAAACATAAGTTACGACTCATATACCCGAAAGTAATCGGTGACCAGAAGTACCCTAAAACTCTTCCTTCTACGGTACCTATTAAAGACTTTACACTCCTGTAACCGTCTTACTTTATTTTGATCAAAACTCAGTTTGTAAGATGGTGAATCCTCAAATCTATTAATTCTCTAAAAGATGAAAAGTGTGTATAAAGTACACGTTAACGTTACTAGGTAAGGATCTTGACGATTATATCTAAATTAACCCGAAAGACCAGAACATCATCTTTCGACATTGAGTGAACCGGGACAAAGAAAAGAACCCAAGACGAAATAAGTTTCTTTGTATACATTACAAAGAAAAGCAAAAGTAATTGAAGAATACAAAGGGTTTTTCTTAGTGTACTGTAACTCTTCCATTGTAACTATGTTTAAGACTGTAGTGGATAGTAACATAACTCAAAACAATTGAGACACAATAATTACTACGAGATAATTTGAGAATAATTTGAATTCCTTTTATCTACCTAAACAAACTTACTAAGATCCCTGAGAATACCTCTTCCGTTACCGTTGGGTGAGGTCATCAGAACGGACCTTTTAGGGTACCTGCCTCCTCGGACCATCCGACGTCAGGTACGCCACTACTTCTCATCCTGTACTGACTTGCTGAAGTGAAAGTGAAAAGTGAAAGTGAAAAGTGAAAGTACGAAACCTCTTCCTTTACCGTTGGGTGAGGTCACAAGAACGGGCCTCTTAGGATCCCTGCCACTTCGGACCACCCGACGGCAGAGACCCCAACGTGTCTTAGTCTGTGCTGACTTCACTGAATCGTCGTCGTCGTCGTCGTCGTCGTCGTCGTCCCTGAGAATACTCTAAGTTCTCGTCACACTACAGTACAAAGTCCTCTCTGACTCTTTTTTGACACGACATGTAGGAGAAAGAGGTAAAGGGGGGTATTAGAGAGACGTGTAAACGAAATAAAAATAAAAATTTAAAAAAATAAAACATAAGTTCGTATCAATCAATTGTTACAACACAAAGTCGTTTTACACGTCGTCTCACTGAGTCAATATATGTGTACATAGATAAGAAAAAGTTTAAGAAAAGAGGAAATCCAATAATGTCTTATAACTCGTCGTAAGGAATACGATATGTCACCTAGGAACAGCCAGTAGATAAATAAAATAAAATACAACGTTTGAAAAATAAAACATAATCTCATATCGGTCAATTGTTATAACACTATCAAAGTCCATTTGTCACTTCCTTGAGTCGATATGTATATGTACATAGGTAAGAGGAGGGTTTAGGGGAGGGTAGGTCCGATGGTGTATTGTACTCGTCTCAAAGTACACGATAAGTCATACAGACACAACCAATAGGTAAAATTTGTATCGTCACCCAGGTACAGTCAGGATTTGAGGGTCACATAGAGAGGGGGTTGGATTCAAGAGATTCAGACACTCAGACAAAAACATTTATTCAAAAGAACATAGTAAAAAATGTCAGGGACATATTTACCATAGTATACCATAAACAGAAAGAGACGGACTGAATAAAGTCAGTCATACTATTAGAGGTCCGGGTAGGTACAATGAAGTTTACCACTTTCTTCATACAGTGTGGGTTCTTTAAGTGATCATAACGTAACGATCTTCGTCACTCACTGGACAACTTTTCTCCGTAAATAACCTAAATTAAAACCAAGAACTAGTAAAGTAGAAAAAGGTCACAGAAGTATAGGAATTTTTTTAAAAAAATAACTCCATATCAACTAAATTTTACAACACAAATTAAAGATCACATGTCGTTTCACCGATATAAGAAAAAGAATAAAAAAGGTAATAAAGTATCAGAAAATACATTCTTCGTCTGTTCGAGTTACCCCTTGACGATCGGTCTACAGTAACATTAGGTCTTCATAAAGTGTCTTAAAAATTTTTTGGATCCCGTTCATAATCAAAAACAAAAAAAAAAAGTTAACAAGTCCTATGTCAGTAATGAGGGCATTGACACACCATGAATGGTTGTTTACTGTAACCACGGGGTACCGAACAACAAAGTAATTCTCTAAGGTCCAAGTTTAATCTTCGAGTTCCGTAACTTAAGGTTGACCTACTCTGAGTATGGGATAAACGTTACAACTTGTTAGTCGGCATTTGTTTCTATTAACCCCCCCTTTTTAGACGAAAAACATATTAAAGGGATTAAGAACACGAGGGAACCCATATCACCGGACTAATCCACAATCCAAAGAACTAGGAGAGTTTAGTTGAACAACGGTACCCTAAAACATAAATTTCAAGGATCCAACATGTTCAGCGATCCAATTGCCAAAATTTCTGTCAGAAAGGTCCCGGACTCACGACTCATAGAGTTCCTTATCCGGACAAGTCTCGAAGCTTTACAAGAAGTAGTCTACCGACGACACAGGTGACTGGTCCTCCGGACAAGACGTCCCTAAGTCGACGTTGTAAACGATGACTAGGAGTCCCCGAATCTCTTCTGTTTGGGAAAAAGATCGCTTTAGTTCGATTGTTGATTTTTAATTGGGAGAGACCGGATAGAGTAGAGACACACGTGAAATCGTTTGTTCAACACGACTCCCCGTACCTCTCGTATTAGACCCTACCATCTCTAGGTAGAATAGTGGGGAAGGATGTTTCGGAATTATAAACTTTTATGACACTGCAAAGTTTCTCAGACTATATTGGTCTTCCACTATCCTTAGGGAACGTTTGGGACGACCCCATGAGGGAAACCTTTACTTAACACCGAGTTTCTGTGATCCGATACCTTATAAGACACAGGAAGGGTCTCGGGGACTTAGGTTTAGGAAGGGGACTTATCGACGTACACGACTGAGGAAAGAAATGGAGACAAAGGAGTAGAGATTTTTGTTTACGTATGAGTCAACGAGTCAGTACAGGTTGAGAAACACTAGGGTACTTGATATCGGGTGGTCCGAGGAGAGAGGTACCTTAAAAGGTCCGTTCTTATGACCTCACCTAATGGTAAAGGATGAGAAGAGTTGGGTCCCTACCTTGGGTCCCTAGGACACAGAAGACGAAACCGTCCGATCGAAAAAAAAAAAAAGATGGTAACACAGTGGACTAATGTCCGGATTTTGATTTCCTGACTAGAATTAACTACATTCCTACGTACACTTCCCGGTTTCGTGTATGTCCCGAATCGAATTGTCCACGAGTTATTTATATTAACCTTGAGGGAGGAGTCAAGTTGGAGTATTGTTTGTGGACCCTACTCTTATGAGAATCGATTAATCCCCTCGTCAATCCTTTAACGAAGGATACCCAATCTGAAAGGACACAAACAAAATACCGTCACCTACACCGACGAAAAATATATACAGAGATTACTAAGTTGTCAATTAGTAACCCGTTAGACTTCTTCAAACATTCATACACCCATACCACTGGAGATTCCCCTCGACCCCTCCTAGTGGGGTTTCACTCGTCGAAAGACTATCAGTACAGTTCTGTCTGTGTTTTCTTTGAGAGAGTTTATTTACACCTTTCACTGGGGACGGTCCACACCATGGTGAAGGTTGAGACGAATTATCTAAACGTAAGTCCATTATAGATATCCTGGGAATGAAAGACTGTCCCAGTCTCTATTTTGTCTCAAAAACGTTTATCCTACCAATTTTACCCCTTACTATGTTCGTTTATTCGTTCGTGTTTAGTCACCCTATCTACACACCTATTTATACACGTGTTCTTCGAAACCAACGGGTGTCCTCCCTGACGAAGTCCCTTTCCTCGTAGTCCCTTCCGAAGGACCTTCGTCACTGAAGACTACTCGTTTCTTCAGTTTCTTCACCTAACTCTTGTGAGGGACTCCCCGTGACAACCTTTATACACTCATCTACGACCACTCACACGACTACTTCGTACCTACCTTACACGATGAATGTACAGTTCCACCCGAAACGTCTCATATCATAAGTTGTTAACAAATAACTCACTCACTTAATCTCCGAAACAAGGTACGGGACGACTTCACGTCTATTCACAAAAGATAACGGAAAGAGATTAGTAGGATAGTACTTAGATAATTTTCTCTTTACCTCTCTCAAATGGTGTTGGTAAAAAGACATCGACAATATCAAGATTACTCGAGACTAAAGAGAAAAATTTAAAAATTTTTTATAAAAACATACTAAAATTTCCAATGAAAAGTAAACGTCAATGATATTTTATAACCGATATAAGGGGTACAACATATTAATTAATAGGAACTCGGATAGAATGTGGATTATCAAACTTGGAGGGTGGGAGAGTGGGGATATAACGGGAGGTGGTGACCGTTGGTGATTGTCTACAACAGATATAAACACTTACTAAGAAAATATAATATAAGTGACCAAACAACATAAAAGATAGAATACTATAAATAGTATGAATAGTAAAAGTACAAAATACGGAAATGTCAAGTGTACTTAAATCGTGACCGAAATAAGGAATCCAAAGACACTGACGAGAACTGTGTCAATTACCGGAGATGTCAGGTTGGTCTGAATCATTATACAATATCAACGAAGTCTATAAAAAAAGACAATTTGCCTTTATTTCACAACGACTAGCTCGTCTTCGGGTAGAAAAGAGAAGGGAGGGAGGACCCTCAATCGAACACAGGACTGTAAGAGTACGTACAGAATTTAGAAAATGATATTTACACATATAGATATTTGTATCATAAGATTTATACTTATTATACCAGTAAAGGAGTATGTACAAAAGTATAAAGTTTTTTAGTCTGTAGTAAAGTTCTACTTGGAAGTTCTTTTACATAGTGAATTGTTTTTACACCCTCCCTTGAGTTGGTTTTCGTGATATAAATTTTGTCTACGAGATCACAGACTTTGTCCTTTCTTTTAAATTTTAGTGTCTTACTTTTTCGTTTTACTTGTGAAGTCTTCAGTAAACACAATGAAATATAAAGTCCTCCTTTTATACAATTTTTTAAGTGAAACCAATGGTAATTAGTTCATACCTTTTTAACTATGATTTCTCCTTTACCTTATTTTTCTCTGGGTTACTCCGAAAATATGTGAAACGTAGGACTATTCTAAATGACCGTCAAATCAATTCCTGAAATATTAACCTATCTAGTTACTACTTTGTTTGATCATGTCCCGTAAAGAGGAAGTAGATTAATCTGAGGGACTTAGTACCTTAAATTTAATATACACCTCTCCGAGACAGTTTTGTCCGAGAGGACGAAGAGATCATTAACTTTCGTTGACCTAAAAACGGGGACCGGGGGTTGTAGACCCTTTGAAAGTAGAAATAAAAAAGGGGGTTCACACATATACGTATTTTTGTTTTTAAAGGTCAAAGGGTTTATCTAAAGTTTAAACAGAAGTAAGTCGTAAAACAACTCAAAATTAAACAGTAATTTTAATATAGTATCTGTATCATTTTCTTTTGGTTCCACTTCCTTCTGGATCAAATTCGAACGGATGTTAAGAGTATACAAGTGGACCCAGTATACAAATAGAACCGGAGTTCAGACAGGATTTCCCGTTCTATAAAGTCCCAATAAACTGTACCCAAATCCTAAGAAAACACCTTAACGTCAGAGACTTAATATCGGGGACCCTCGATTCTGTCTATTTCTGTCTTGAGTCCATTCAAGACGAAGTCTTCCACTCTGTGTGGGGCCCCGACAATCGGAAGACTTCGACACACAATTAACGGATCAGTCGAGACTGAAACGTTAGAGTACCTGATATCAGGCAGTCCCAGGAGGTAGGTGTCTTAAGAGGTCCGTTCTTATGACTTCACCCAACGGTAAAGGAAGAGATCCCCTGAAAAGGTTGGGTCCCTAGTTTGGGTCCAGAGAAAGTAGTGTCCGTCTAAGAAATGACAGACTCGGTGGTCACTCCTGGCTTCTTAGTAACACGAACACACAACTTAGCGAAGTCAGTACAGCCAGAGAAACGGTATGACACCTGACATCGGGCGGAGGGTGACGTCCTCTACATTTTCTGCGTCCAAGTTAGGGACCTAGCCCTTTTTAGGGGACCTCTTCCCGTACCGTTGGGTGAGGTCATAAGAACAGACATCTTTGGGTACCTGTCTCTTCGGACCTTCAGTACCCCAGTGTTTTTCACTGTGTTGACTCCACTGACTTGTACCTGATATCGGGTGGTCCGAGGAGACAGGTACCCTAAGAGGTCCGTTCTTATGACCTCATCCAACGGTGAAGGGAGAGGTCATCTAGAAGGGTTGGGTCCCTAGTTTGGACGTAGAGGATACAGAGTCCGTACGTGTTCGCCCAAGAAATCGTAATCGTGGTGGACCTTTCGACTCACGAAGGGGTCGAGGACCCCGATAAAGAGGTTCTGTCTAGGATCGAGACCGAAGAAAGGAAAAAAATTTTTTTTTTTTTTTTTGAAGAAAGAAATATAACCTCCTATCGACTAATTGTTGTAACACTATCAAATTTTGTATAGACAACCCTATCAAGTTTGTATAGACAACTTATATAGGGTTAAATTGATAATTACTAACTTCTTAAATTGATAACTAACTGAAAAGGAAAAACGGGCACATGAGATTTTTACAAATATCCTAACGAGGTTTAATAAGGTTTGGGTTACCCTATAAACTTTTCGTCTCGTAACACCCAATTCATATCAATAAAGATCATTTTTAGGGTATCTACAAAACTTACTTCTTAGTTTTATAAATGTCTGGACACATAAAATTCTAGGGAACATAGAACGTCAACATCATTATCGAAGGTGGAGTGAAGTTTTCTTCCCTAGTGGGTCAATTTCTCTACTCACCTCAGGGAAACGAAGGTGAACTCTGAAGTGAAGAGAAATGGACCTACTAGGGAAGGAAATTTTTTTTAAAAAAATTTAAAATAAAAATTAACCTCCTATTAATGAAATGTTCCATCACTACCAAAGACGGTATGTAGTTGTTCTTAGTCGGTGTCCATATGTACACAGGGAAGACAGAATTTGTAGTGAGGGTTGAGGAAGGGGTACGGTGGGGAGATCTAACAGTATCTCGTGGTTGAAACCCAAGGGACGTACTAGGTCACTTAAGGGTGACCGATAAATAAAAAGTATACCATTACATATATACTTCTTTCGACTCACGACTTCTTAACTATGAAAACTTGACACCACAACCTTTTCTGAGAACTCTCAGGGAACCTGACGTTCCTCTAGGTTGGTCAGGTAAGATTTCCTCTAGTCAGGACCCACAAGAAACCTTCCTTACTACGATTTCGACTTTGAGGTCACGAAACCGGTGGAGTACGCTTCTCAACTGAGTAACCTTTTCTGAGACTACGACCCTCCCTAACCCCCGTCCTCCTCTTCCCCTACTGTTTCCTACTCCACCGACCTACCGTAGTGGTTGAGCTACCTGTACTCAAACTCACTTCAGGTCCTCAACCACTACCTGTCCCTCCGGACCACACGACGTTAAGTACCCCAGTGTTTCTCAGCCTGTACTGACTCACTGACTTGACTTGACTTGACTTATAAAGTCATATATAAGGTCATGATGAGAGAGTTCAGAAGGGTGGGAGAGGGATGGGTTGACACTGGTTTTCAGACAAGAATTACAGACACAGCGGAAACGACGAAACGTTTATCCCAGTAGTCATAGTAAAAAGATCTAAGATGTATATACGTAATTATACACTATAAACAGAAAGAGAAAGACTAAATGAATTAAGACATATTATCCGAGATCCAAGTGGGTGGAGTAATCTTAACTAAGTAGACACAAGGAAAAATATTGACTCATTATAAGGTAACACATATGCTTGGTGTCGAAATAGGTAAGTAGATAACTACCTGTAGATCCGACGAAGGTACTGGATCGATAACATACTAGGGAAGAAAACTTCACTCTACCTTCAATAATGGTGTCAACGTTCTATGTTCCTAGAATTTTATATGTCCAGATACTTATGAAACTAAGAAGTAAGTTTCATAGACATCCTAAAATGATCTTTATTAATTTCGGTACTACGAGACGAACGTTTATAGAGTAACACAAACCTTATTAAATCTCGTTAGGACATTTGTAAAATCTCATGAATCCGTTTTTCCTTTTCAGTCAGTTATCAATTTAAGAAGTAAGTAGTTCTCAATTTAACCCCACATAGGTTGTCTATACAAACTTTACCGACAACCATTTTATATTGAAGTCCTTAACAAAGATTTTTCTGAAAAATTTTTAAATTTAAATAAATAAAATTAACCTCCCATTATTGAAATGTTATAACATAACCAAAACGGTATGTAGTTGTACTTAGACGGTACCCACATGTTCACAAGGGTTAGGACTTGGGGGGAGGAAGGAGGGAGGGGTATGGTAGGGAGACCCAGTCGGGTCACGTGGTCGGGGTTCGTAGGACATAGGACGTAGCTTGGATCTGACCGCTAAGTAAAGAATATACTATAATATGTACAAAGTTACAGTAAGAGGGTTTAGTAGGGTGGAAGAGGGAGGTGTCTCAGGTTTTCTGACAAGATATGTAGATATAGAGAAAACGACAGAGTGTATGTCCCAATAGTAATGGTAGAAAGATTTAAGGTATATATACACAATCATATGACATAACCACAAAAAAAAAAAGACCGAGTGAAGTGAGACATATTAACCGAGGTCAAAGTAGGTGGAGTAATCTTGACTAAGTTTACATAAGAAAAATTACCGACTCATTATGAGGTAACACATATACATGGTTCGAAAGAATAGGTAAGCAGACGACTACCTGTAGATCTAACGAAGGTACAGGACCGATAATATTTGTCACGACACTACTTGTAATCCCATGTGTACAGAGAAAGTTGAGACCAAAGGAGTCACACATACGGGTCGTCACCCTAACGACCCAGTATACCGTCAAGATAAAGGCCAAAAAATTCCTTAGAGGTGTGACAAGAGGCATCACCGACATGATCAAACGTAAGGGTGTCACATTCTCCCACGGGAAAAGAGGTGTGGGAGAGGTCGTAAATAACGAACATCTAACTTCTTAGGGTCCCTACCCCCTCGGACCACCGACGGCAGATACCCCAGTGTGTCTCAGCCTGTACTGACTTCACTGAATCGTCGTCGTCGTCGTCTGAAAACCTAGTGTCGGTAAGACTGACCGCATTTTACCATGGAGTGACACCAAAACTAAACGTAAAGAGACTATTACTTACTACAACTCGTAGAAAAGTACACAAACAATCGGTAGACATACGGAAGAAACCTCTTTACAGATAAATCAAGAAACCGGGTAATAAACTAACTCAGCAAATAAAAAGACCTTGACTCGACGTCCTCAACGAACATATAAAAACTCTAATCAACAAACAGTCAACGAAGTAAACGATAATAAAAGAGGGTAAGACTTCCGACAGAAAAGTGGAACGAAGATAAAAGGAAACAACACGTCTTCGAAAATTAAAATTAATCTAGGGTAAACAAATAAAAACGAAAATAAAGGTTGTAAGACCCTCCACTCAGGATCTCCTAGGACTACACTAAATACAGCCTCTTACAAAACGGATACAAGAGGAGATCCTCAAAATATCAAAGACCAGAATGTAAATCTAGAAATTAGGTGAAACTCAAATAAAAATACATACCACAATCTTTCACAAGATCAAAGTAAGAAAATGTTCACCAACTGGTCAACAGGGTCGTGGTGAACAATTTCTCTAACAGTAATTAGGTAACATATAAGAACGGAGTAAACAGCTTCTATTTCACAGGTATCCACACACCTAAATAGAGACCCGAAAGATAAAACAAGGTAACTAGATATACAGACAGAAACACGGTCATGGTATGACAGAACTACTGACACCGAAACATCATCTCGGACTTCAGTCCGTCCAACTAAGGAGGTCAAGGTAAGAATAAAGAGTTCTAACGAAACCGATAAGCTCCAAAAAAACATAAAGGTATGTTTAAAACTTTAATAAACAAGATCGAGACACTTTTTATGGTGACCATCGAACTATCCCTAACGTGACTTAGATATCTAATGAAACCCATCATATGAGTAAAAGTGATATAACTAAGAAGGTTAGGTACTTGTACCATATAAAGAGGTAGATAATCACAGGAGAAACTAAAGAAAGTAGTCACAAAATATCAAAAGATATATATCCAGAAATCAAAGAAATCCATCTATATAAGGATTCATAAAATAAGAAAAGCAACGTTACCACTTACCTTAACAAAGGAATTAAAGAAAAAGATGAAAGAGTAATAAGCACATATCCTTACGTTCCCTAAAGACACACAACTAAAATATAGGACGTTGAAATGATATAAGTAACTAATCGAGATCATTAAAAGACCACCTCAGAAATCCCAAAAGGTACATCTCCTAGTACAGTAGACGTTTGTCACTCTCACAATGAAGAAGAAAAGGTTAGACCTAAGGAAAATAAAGAAAAAGACGAGACTAACGACACCGGTTTTGAAGGTCTTGATACAACTTATCATCGCCACTTTCACCTGTGGGAACAGAACAAGGACTGAAATCCCCTTTACGAAAGTTAAAAAGTGGTAACTTCTATTACAAACGACACCCAAACAGTATATATCGAAAATAATACAACTCCATACAAGGAAGATAAGGACGAAAGACCTCTCAAAAATGGTGTTTACCTACAACTTAAAACAGTTTCCGAAAGAGACGTAGATAACTCTATTAGTATACCGAAAATAAAAAGTTAAACAATTACACCACTTAATGTAACTAACTAAACGCCTATAACTTCTTAGGAACGTAGGGACCCTATTTCGGGTGAACCAGTACCACATACTAGAAAAATTACACAACAACCTAAGACTAACGATCTTAAAACAACTCCTAAAAACGTAGATACAAGTAGTCACTATAACCGGACATCAAAAGGAAAAAACACTGTAGAAACAGTCCAAAACCATAATCCCACTACCACCGGAGTATCTTACTCAAACCTTCAAATGGAAGGAGACGTTAAAAGACCTTCTCAAACTCCTCCTATCCACAATCGAGAAGAGCTTTAAAAACCATCTTAAGTCGACACTTCGGCAGACCTGGACCCGAAAACAAACGACCTTCTAAAGACTAATGGCAAAGTTAAAGGCACGAACACTACCCAGACAATTCTAAAAGATAAAGAAGGACCAAGTCAAAACCTTTTAACATGAAAAGATTCTTAAACAGGTAAAGAAGGTGCAACAGGTAAAATAACCGTATGTTGACGACTATCATCAGAGAATACTAGGAAACATAAAGACACAACAGACAACACTAGAGAGGTAAAAGTAAAGATTAAAACAACTAAACTAAAAAGAGAGAAACAAAGAACTACTCAGACCGATTACCAGACAGTTAAAATAAATAGGAAAGTTTCTTGGTCGAAAACCGAAGCAACTAAAAACGATACCAGAGAAAACAAAGAAAACGTAAATAAAGACGGGATTAAAAATTCTAAAGAAAGGAAGATGATTGAGACCCCAAGAGGTTGAGAAGGAAAAGATCAACGAAATCAACGTCTCAATCCAATAAATAAACTGAAAAAAGAACAAAGAACTCCATACGGACATAACGATACTTGAAAGGGGAATCGTGACGAAAATGTCACAGGGTGTCCAAAACCCAACAACACAAAAGTAAAAGTAATCAAAATACGTATAAAACTAAAGAAAAAACTAAAGAAGACACTAAACAACCAATAAGTCTTCGCACAACAAGTCGGAGGTATACAACCTTAAAAATTAATCAAAAAGAGGACATTAACTCTAGATTAGAATTACGTAATACCAGTCTTTTCTACGAACCTTAAAGTCAAAAAAACTTAAATGGTTCCGATCTAAATACCGGGTCTTACACTAGCTAGGACCTCTTCCAAGGTGCACGTGAACTCTTTTTCCACTTTAAGTAACAAAACCCCACTTTACAGGATATCTATAGTTAATCCAGATTGACCAGATAACATAGTAAATTTCAAACACAAAGAAACAATTAAAAGACAAATCAACTAGATAGGTATCCACACTCACCCCATAATTCCAGAGGGTGATAATAACACAATAACAATTAAAGGGGAAAGTACGAACAAGCGTAAACAGAATGTATAACGCCACGAGGATATAACCCACGTATATATAAATATTAACAATATAGAAGAAGAACCTAACTAGGAAACTAGTAATACATCACCGGAAGAAACAGAGAAAAGTGTCGGAAACAAAATTTCAGATAAAATAGCCTATACTCATAACGGTGAGGACGAAAGAAAACCAGAGATAAACGCACCATATAGAAAAAGGTCGGGAAGTGAAAGTCAGACATACACAGGGAACAAAACTCCACCCAGAGAACATTCGTCGTATATCTCCCCAGAACAAAAACATAGGTAAG
>SJYO01022710.1:523674-551997 GCA_006410555.1 Capra ibex | reverse complement strand
TAGGTACTTGTACCATATAAAGAGGTAGATAATCACAGGAGAAACTAAAGAAAGTAGTCACAAAATATCAAAAGATATATATCCAGAAATCAAAGAAATCCATCTATATAAGGATTCATAAAATAAGAAAAGCAACGTTACCACTTACCTTAACAAAGGAATTAAAGAAAAAGATGAAAGAGTAATAAGCACATATCCTTACGTTCCCTAAAGACACACAACTAAAATATAGGACGTTGAAATGATATAAGTAACTAATCGAGATCATTAAAAGACCACCTCAGAAATCCCAAAAGGTACATCTCCTAGTACAGTAGACGTTTGTCACTCTCAAAATGAAGAAGAAAAGGTTAAACCTAAGGAAAATAAAGAAAAAGACGAGACTAACGACACCGGTTTTGAAGGTCTTGATACAACTTATCATCGCCACTTTCACCCGTGGGAACAGAACAAGGACTGAAATCCCCTTTACGAAAGTTAAAAAGTGGTAACTTCTATTACAAACGATACCCAAACAGTATATATCGAAAATAATACAACTCCATGCAAGGAAGATAAGGACGAAAGACCTCTCAAAAATAGTGTTTACCTACAACTTAAAACAGTTTCCGAAAGAGACGTAGATAACTCTATTAGTATACCGAAAATAAAAAGTTAAACAATTACACCACTTAATGTAACTAACTAAACGCCTATAACTTCTTAGGAACATAGGGACCCTATTTCGGGAGAACCAGTACCACATACTAGAAAAATTACACAACAACCTAAGACTAACGATCTTAAAACAATTCCTAAAAACGTAGATACAAGTAGTCACTATAACCGGACATCAAAAGAAAAAAACACCGTGGAAACAGTCCAAAACCATAATCCCACTACCACCGGAGTATCTTACTCAAACCTTCAAATGGGAGGAGACGTTAAAGGACCTTCTCAAACTCATCCTATTCACAATCGAGAAGAGCTTTAAAAACCATCTTAAGTCGACACTTCGACAGACCTGGACCCGAAAACAAACGACCTTCTAAAGACTAATGTCAAAGTTAAAGGTACGAACAATTCTACCCAGACAATTCTAAAAGATAAAGAAGGACCAAGTCAATACCTTTCAACAGGAAAAGATTCTTAAACAGGTAAAGAAGATACAACAGGTAAAATAACCGTATATTAACGACTATCATCAGAGAATACCAGGAAACATAAAGACACAACAGACAACACTAGAGAGGTAAAAGTAAAGATTAAAACAACTAAACTAAAAAGAGAGAAACAAAGAACTACTCAGACCGATTACCAAACAGTTAAAATAAATAGGAAAGTTTCTTGGTCGAAAACCGAAGTAACTAAAAACGATACCAGAGAAAACAAAGAAAACGTAAATAAAGACGGGATTAAAATTTCTAAAGAAAGAAAGATGATTGGGACCCCAAGAGGTAAAGAAGGAAAAGATCAACGAAATCCACATCTCAATCCAATAAATAAACTGAAAAAAGAACAAAGAACTCCATACGGACATAACGATACTTGAAAGGGGAATCGTGACGAAAATGTCACAGGGTGTCCAAAACCCAACAACACAAAAGTAAAAGTAATCAAAGATACGTATAAAACTAAAGAAAAAACTAAAGAAGACACTAAACAACCAATAAGTCTTCGCACAACAAGTCGGAGGTATACAACCTTAAAAATTATCAAAAAGAGGATATTAACTCTAGATTAGAAGTACGTAATACCAGTCTTTTCTACGAACCTTAAAGTCAAAAAAACTTAAATGGTTCCGATCTAAATACCGGGTCTTACACTAGCTAGGACCTCTTCCAAGGCACACGTGAACTCTTTTTCCACTTTAAGTAACAAAACCCCACTTTACAGGATATCTATAGTTAATCCAGATTGACCAGATAACATAGTAAATTTCAAACACAAAGAAACAATTAAAAGACAAATCAACTAGATAGGTATCCACACTCACCCCATAATTCCAGAGGGTGATAATAACACAATAACAATTAAAGGGGAAAGTATGAACAAGCGTAAACAGAATGTATAACGCCACGAGGATATAACCTACGTATATATAAATATTAACAATATAGAAGAAGAACCTAACTAGGAAACTAGTAATACATCACCGGAAGAAACAGAGAAAAGTGTCGGAAACAAAATTTCAGATAAAATAGACTATACTCATATCGATCAGGACGAAAGAAAACCAGAGATAAACGTACCTTATAGAAAAAGGTCGGGAAGTGAAAGTCAGACATACACAGGGAACAAAACTCCACCTAGAGAACATCTGTTGTATATATCCCCAGAACAAAAACATAGGTAAACCGGTCAGAAACAGAAAACCAACCCCGTAAGTTAGGTAAATGCAAATTCCATTAATAACTATTCATACTAGTACAACGGTAAATGAAATAACAAAACTCAAACTCAAATATGTGGGAAAAACACAAAGGACAGATCTCTTATAGGAAATCGTAAACAACCTCTCGACCAAACCACCACGACTTAAGAGAGTCGAAAACGAAGAGACATTTCGAAAACTAGAGAGGAAGTACAAACTTACTCTAGGAACGACCCATGTCATTAGACCCGACATCTAAAAAAAAAAAAGTAGTGAAATTCATACAGAACGGTAAGGGAGGACCGAACTTCTCAAAGATAACTTTCTAGTCGACAATAGGAATACCCTTAGGGGAACACACAATAAACAACAAAAAGGGAACGACGAAAATGATAAACAAGGAACACAAACTAGAAACAATTAAACTAATTATACATAGAACCCCACAAAACGGAACCCAAATAGGACAAACCCTGAGACCCAAAGAACCTGAACCCACTAATAAAGGAAGGGGTAAAATCCCTTCAAAAGTTGATAATAGAGGAGTTCATAAAAGAGTACCAGAAAGAAAAACAGAAGAAGACCCTGAGGATACTAAGCTTACAACCTCGCAAATTATGACAGGACCTCCAAAGACTCTAACAGGAGTAAAGAAAATTAAGTAAAAAGAAAAAAGGAGAGACTAAGTAAATAAAGATGGCAAGATAGAAGGTGAAGTGATTAGGATAGAAGACGGAGGCAATAAGATGATAAACACCGGAGGTCCCACAAAAAATAGAGTAAATAACGTAACAAGTAATATATAACTGAGAAAAAATAAAGAAGATCCAGGAACAATTTGGAAAGAACGTGGAAGAGTTAGGAACAGAGATCTGACAAATAGACACTAAGGTAAAACTAAAGTTCTAAAACCTAGTAAAAGTGATAGTAATAAGAAATAGTCCATCTAAGTCCATCCAAGGGATAGAGAAGGAGAAACCAAACCAAACGACCCGTAAATAGGACAAGGAAATGAACGACCCATAAGGAGACAGAGAAGCAGAACAAATATAACGACGCAAACCCCACCGGAAAGACATAAGACCGTCAAACACCTCAAGAGAAATAATACCTCAAAGGAGTGACACCCACACCAACATAGTCACCGAACAGTTCCAAAGGACCAATCCCTTCGAACACAGCCACAAGACCACCCACCTCGACCTAAAGAAGAGAGGCCTCACGTTACTTCACAGGTCATTGCTCAATACCCTACAGTCACCAAAACCTCATTGAAACCCGTCGGACATATAACTTCAAGTCCCGACACAAGGACACAACGACCTCTTAAACGTACCATACGGAACGAGACCTTAAACAACCGGGAACCCACCACGAACCAAAGTCACATCCATACCTCCGCAAACTCGTAAGAAAACGTAACGGAAAGAAACCTTAATCTTACTTTTGACTGGAAAAGGTCAGGACACCGGTGACGACTCAAAAGGTTTAAACGACCGTATAACTCACGTCGTGAAAGTGTCGTAGTAGAAAGTCCTAAACTTTGTCGAGTTAACCTTAAGGTAGTGGAGGTGATCGAAACAAGAATCGCTACGAAAGATTCCGGGTGAACTGAAGTGTAAGGTCCTACAGACCAAGACCTAATCACTAGTGTAGTAGTACTAATAGACCCAGCACTTCTAGAAAAAACATATCAAGAAGGTATATAAGAACGGTGGAGAAGAATTATAGAAGACGAAGACAATCCAGGTATG
The DNA here is from genome assembly GCA_006410555.1 of Capra ibex. Lineage (NCBI taxonomy): Eukaryota > Metazoa > Chordata > Mammalia > Artiodactyla > Bovidae > Capra > Capra ibex. Next base: position 547,890 of record SJYO01022710.1, on the reverse strand, counting down.
GTAAAGACAGGAAATAACTCGGGTAGAAACGTACTTTACAAGGGAACCATAGAGACTAAAAGAACTTCTCTAGAGATCAGAAAGGGTTAGACAACAAAGGGTGATAAAGGAACGTAACTAGAGACTTCTTCAGAAAGAATAGAGAAGAACGATAGGAAACCTTGAGACGTAAATCTACGGATATAGAAAGGAAAAGAGGAAACGAAAAACGGAGAGAAGAGAAGTGTCGATACACATTCCGGAAGGGTCTGTCGGTAATACGTAAAAACGTAAAGAAAAGGTACCCCTAACAGAACTAGGGACAGAGGACGTGTTACAGTGCTTGGAGACAGGTATCAAGTAGTCCGTGAGATAGATAGGTTGGTCAGGTAAGACTTCCTCTAGTTGGGACCCTAAAGAAACCTTCCTTACTACGATTTCGACTTTGAGGTCATGAAACCGGTGGAGTACTCTTCTCAACTGAGTGACCTTTTCTGAGACTACGACCCTCCCTAACCCCCGTCCTCCTCTTCCCCTACTGTCTCCTACTCTACCGACCTACCGTAGTGCCTGAGCTACCTGCACTCAGACTCACTTGAGACCCTCAACCACTACTTGTCCCTCCGGACCGCACGACGCTAAGTACCCCAGCGTTTCTCAACCTGTGCTGACTCACTGACTTGACTTGACTTGACTACCTCCGCAAACTACTTGAAGATAACTAATTACAAGGGACCTCAGTCCTTAAGAGACTACAAGAGTCCTAAACCTGAATTCGGAAGACGAAGACCAAAAGTCAGAATAAAAATGTCATCAGAGTTCTGAAGAGGAAGATATGTCGTAGTAACTGTTTTTGTAGATCCTATTTCTACTTTTCAAAGAGGTGTCACGCCCTGTGGGTCTCTCCAAGTGTCTCAATGTACCTCTTCTCTTCTCCCTCCTGCCTCAATCACCTTAGTTTTCTCCTCTCTCGTTCGATCGATCATTAGTGAAGGAATACACGCGACGTATCAGACCTGGCGAGTCTCTACAAGTGCCTCAATATGTCTCTTCCCTTCTCCCTCCTTCCTCTGTCTCCACTGGTCTTCCTATTTTCCCCCCTTACTTTTCCTCTCTCTGTCTAGGTCGGTCATTAGTCAAGGGATCCACAAGAGGAGTGGCAGACCTTGTGTGTTTCTAAGTGTATCAACCCATCTCTGCTCTTCCCCCTCCCTCCTCTGTCTCCTCTGGACCACCTCTTTTTCCTCTCAGGTTTCCTCCTCTCTCTTCAGTTCGGTCATTAGAACGAGGGTTCATTTTTACCCATGACTTCTAACCCAAAAATTTCCATGTTTTAACTATTGTTTATGGTTTTTCGTTTCTACTTTTTAGATCTCATCTCCAACCTAAAAGTTTTTATGTTATAATTTCTTTTCTTCTTTTTTTTTCAGTTTTTAATAATTTATATATATATATTTCAAACGAAATTTTTTATCCTAGAAAAAAACTTTTCATTATCATTCAATATTTTTACTTTTAATTTCTTCTTTATCTTCTGAATTTTTAAAAAAATTTCAATTTTTTTTCTTACTAGTATTTTTATCATTTTTATATAGATCCTGAAGGAGACCACGACACCCGTCACACCTCAGTCAAGTAAAAGCCTATCAAGGAACCAGGCCGAATATAAAGAGTTCTAGATATCCGGGGAGGGATACATCAGTCACGATTGATGTCCCAAAATTAGATAACGTGGACAGTGAAGGTTCCGCAAGGGAGACAAAATCGAAGAAGACAAACGACCAGAGAAGTCACAGACTAAGGACGGGACTGTGTTCCCCCCACCACCTGTGAAAAAATTCCGAGTGAACAAGTCAGCGCGACACTCCTCCCTCCCTGTGACGTTTGTTTATTGTGTCCGCACACGAGCGTCACAGAGTTGGTGTGACCCGGACGGGGGTACGTACCGCACACGTGTGAGGGACGGATGTGTTGAGTCCGAGATCCAACGGGGCGGCCCTTGGCAGGCTGCGGTCGGGACCCGACGTACGTGACGGGTCCAGATTCGACGAGTCCAAGTCCGTGAGTCCATCAGGAGTCTCCCTGTCTGAGCCTACCGGACGAAAAACACGGGAAGGGTCCAGGCTCGTCGAGTCCACTACTCCACAAACCGCTCGTGCCAGTGACGCTGAATAGTGGAGAGGACAGGGACGACGAGCCAAAAGACACACATGTTGACCGCGTGGAAGAGTCCGCCTACTACTAACAGGTCTTGGGGTTCTCCAGAATCGTTTCCTCGGACGAACGTCAAACCATCTATTACAGAGAAACCCCGACACTAACAGGGGAAGGCCGGGAAGGCCGAGACCGACGGACAATGGCCTCCCCATACCAGTCGTCGGTCGATTAAGACAAGGCAGGAAACAAGACACGTACCAGAACCGCCACAGAATCCAATCTCGAAAAGCGCACCATCGATAGGGTGTCAGACCAAACGATCGGGTTCAACCAAGTGAAACTAATGTGAACCCCGTAAGTCAGGGTTAGGAATGAGATTCGTTACGTCGGGCGCGGAGGGACGGGTCGGGGACGAACGATCACCGTCTACGTCCGCAGACGCGACGAAGAGGCGACCCCCTCAATGGCAACCCGAGCATTAGACACCCAAAATTAATAAATAAATAAAAAGGAGGGACAATACAACGGGAGACTCGAAGGTTCCGAGCGGTGTCTGAGCCGTCACTCTCACAAAGGACCACAAACCTTTGAAGAGAGAAAAATTCTGAGGAAAGGGTCCTGCCTCGAAACCAGGGATGGAGAAAACAGAGAAACAGAAAAGACAGAAAAGGATGGAGAAAAGCTTCTGTTACCCGACGAATAGAACCACGGACTACAGGAGACAGCCGTAAGTCTTCAACAAAACACCTTAAATGAGTCACAAATTTACAAGAAAACTAATTAAACACCCCCTCTTTCACCAGAGGAGTAGGATAAGGAGGCGGTAGAATCCTAGCGGAGGTTCTGACTAAAAAAATTTACCGTAACTTGTTGTTTTCTTGTCAAAAAATTTTCGTTTTTTGTTTGTTTTTTTTTGACGAAGGTCGTGTTAACCATCCGAAAAAATCGTTATATTTGTCTTGACTTTTTTAGTTTGTACTTTTGATTTTTATACAGTCTTTTTCTTAATGACTAAAAGTTTGAAATCTAGTTCTCTGTCTGTGTTTCTTTTCTATAGTATTCTCCTCCTTTAAAAATTGGGTTTAAAATGTTTATTAAAAATATAAGTAAGACTTATAACCAGGGATCTTCTTACACACGTATAGGGTATCTCTATCCCCAGTCTATACCTCTACCTTAAAGGTACAGAAAGACGTTTTTAGTAAAGGAAGTAACCAGACAGTAACAGTATTGGTGGGAGGGGTTCAGATAATTTGAAGGACGGACACTTTTATAGTAAAGTTTAGAGGAACCACTTAATCTGTTAACTACTCTTTTACAACGACGATGACGATTTAACGAAGTCATCACAGGCTGAGACACGCTGGAGTATCTGTCGTCGGGTGGTCCGAGGGGGCAGGGACCCTAAGAGGTCCGTTCTTGCGACCTCACCCAACGGTAAAGGAAAAGGTTACGTACTTTCACTTTTCACTTTCACTTCAGTGAGTCAGTACAGGTTGATAAACGCTGAGGTACCTGACGTCGGATGGGCCGAGGAGACGGGTACCCTAAAAGGTCCGTTCTCATGACCTCACCCCACGGTAACGGAAGAGACCTCTTTTACAATCTGTTTTTTATTAAACATAATTTGACTTGACAAACGTAGAGTTTTGAAGAAGTGACAAAAGAGACTACTTAAGGACGGAGAAGTCAGACTTTTAGGGTTTGAATTCTTAGAAGAGGAGATACTTTAGAAATTATTGTAAGGAGTGGTAAAAGGACACGTAAGGAGAGGGACTGTGACTACTGAAGAAAACACAAGAGAGATATGGAACACATCTGAAATTAACATAGTAAATATTGGTGACTCAGTGTGAACTAATGACAACTGTGTGATCATTTTATATGGCACTCTAGAAGCTCTTATTATTGTATAAAAAAACAAATAAATCTAAGTTTCGTAACGATTCTTAGACAGATTACCAGTCGAGTTGTATTGAGGACAAGTACTCACTGAATACCCTTCCACTTCTTTTCAGGACCCCGAGGGGACGTACCGTGTGGTCTAAATCGACTAGGACCGAGACCTTTGTACTCTCTTTCCTAAAGAAGTTTTGTTTAAGACTCTCCTTACCTCTCAAAATCAAATTACCCATCATAAAGTAAAACCGTTCTATTTTTCCAAGACCTCTAACCAACGTGTTGTTACACTTGTACGAATTAAATTGTGGCGGTTTAACAAGTGGACTTTTACCAATTCTTCCGTTTAAAATACAAAACACATAAAATGGTATTAATTTGTAATTTTTTCAAACCTACTACTCCTTCTCCTGTATACTCGTGTCCTGTAACATTCACTGGATTACTGGAGAGTGGACACTGTTCGTCTCTATTATAGGTACTGTTGACCGGTCAGTGTGAACCACAAAAAGGAAAATCTACGTGACACAAAGTCTAACATAGAACAAACTAAAAAACTGATTGGGATACTTACCTTGTGTAAAAAAGAGGACGTAAAATTTCTGGATCTTTGATTCTACTTTTCTTCACTTGACTTGTGACCCCTAGACGACCCAGTGACGGTTCTAACCACCAGTCGACAGACCACAATTGGTGTATCCGACCCGAGTACTAGAGTGCTATAGAACAGGATGGACACCTCGAAACCCGGGTCTCTTCCGGTGAGACGAGGGTGAACCCCGAGACCCCCGACCAGGTTATACGACGACAATCCTCCAGTAGAACCTACTTGTCCTCTCCTTCTCAAAAGAGAGTTCCTGCCGTGGACAGGAGACAGACCTACTAGAAGGGTTCGTCGATCAGAGAATAAACCACCCTCTATGTAACTTTAGACACCACCCCCAGGGAAGAGGTGAGAGTAAAGGAACGACGGTAATAGTAGTAGTAGTAGTATAATAATGATAATATAGTAAAAAATGTACTCCGGGTCACCTAGTACCCTCGGACTCACCAAAATTGACATGTCACCGTCGTAAATATAGATGAACAGGAACAGTCACACCGGTCGTGAGTCCAGGTCCACAGTGTGTTCTGTTGGAGACTCACCCGCATATTGGAGTACGTGTAATATTTACGACGTAAGCTTGGGTTGAAGTCGACTTAGTCAACTTAGTGTCATAACGTTTGACTATCGAGGACATAACGGGTTTGCAACAGGTACACTCGGAGTCGAGTGTACGTCACGACCAGTGACATTGTTTTGACGGAAATTTGGTTGACTCTCCTAAGATAAAACTTACGGTTGTTTCAGATCTAAACCCTCAGTCCGTCACTAAAGATTAAGAAGGGAACGTCGACGGGTCCTCTGGTTCAAAGGGTCGGAGGGACCGTCGACCCATACCGGTACTCTGCCTCACAACTAGTTATCCTACACTCGTCCTTATCGTTGAAGATTTAACTGAAACAAATCCTTTCAGTGGAAATAAAGAAGAGACGAGAAAAGGTGTTTGAACAGGGTACTCAATCGGAGTTAGTGCGACGGAACCCAGTAAGGGATCCCGTCCTAAAAGAGTTTGAAAAACCAGAATCCTGAAGAAGTCTGAGACTTTTTAATAACTCCTTAGGGTTGATCGAAAACAAAGATACTCGTCTAAATGACGTAAATTTTTCATCTTGATTCTTTTTAACATAATTAATAAATAGTTCAGTAAATTTTGATTGATATTATTTGGATAATATATCATTGTATTATAATGTTAATTGTATCTTCATGTAAAATTACTTTTGATCGGTATAACTTTTTAAATTCGATATATAAATAAGTAAATTTTATTAATATTATTTTAAACATATACAATTATATTCTTGTATAAAATAATTTTATAAAATAAAAGGATCTGTTCACTGACTTTTCTCCCCTTAACAAAATGCAAAAAGTTTAGTGGATTACAAACTGAATTTCTTTTGTCGACCCAAGAGTGTATACGAAGACGTACTTGAGACGACCCTGTCTGAGAAAACGAACGTCAGACACTCCTTCTTGGTCGGAGTGCGTCTATCATCGACCCTTTCCTTCCTCATAAGATCATCAGTAAATTTTTTAAAAATAAGAAGAAACTATGATGTTGTTTATATTAACTATCAAAGAATTTTCAATCAACGTTACACTTCAGACTTTGAAATAGTTCACTGAAAGTATGAGCCCACGTACTTCTTAGCTGACCAGACAAAACGTCAAATTTATCTAGAAAATAGGCAAGNGTAAATTTTTAAAAAATAAGAAGAAACTATGATGTTGTTTATATTAACTATCAAAGAATTTTCAATCAACGTTACACTTCAGACTTTGAAATAGTTCACTGAAAGTATGAGTCCACGTACTTCTTAGCTGACCAGACAAAACGTCAAATTTATCTAGAAAATAGGCAAGTACTGGAGTGTTATAACGGAGTGACTCGACGCATCTGGAAAGTTTACAACTGTGTAAAATAATTTGTTGTAGTTTTGTAGGGTCGACAAGTGTAGTTGTGGTTAGAGTCTTCTTTTTTTTTTACCATCATTGAATTTTTATCAGTTTTCAGAAATTCATGACCCTTCGACATTTCAAGTTCCATGTCCATGTTTAAAAGGTTTCAACATTAAAAACGAAGTTTCGAGTTTTAAATATTAACCGTTGTTTATGACAGTCAACAAAAAGAACTAAACGAAAAATTTAAAAGTGTTTCTACAGACAGTTTGTGGGTTTAGACTTATTCTTATAAACAGAAAATCGATAAGAAACTTCACTTTTAGTACTAAGTACCTCTTTTATTTTCATCGATCGAGAGGAACTTCACGTTTTAAAGTGTTCACGAAAAGAACCTCTGTTTAGGTAATGGAACCTTAAGTAGTCTGAACTGTGTATGACGGTTTAAGTAATGGGTTTCATAATATTTCTTAGTTCTTAATTATTGTAATTATAAAGAATGACGAAGTAGTTTCCATAAAATCTCACTTAGACCGAAAAGATGGAACACTAACACACCGTCAATTCTTATGTAACTTATGATTAGGTGAACCCGAACGACCACAGGGACGGAACTAACTCCGGTCGTCAAAATAGAAGGTAACGAACACATTGTAATCAAATTTACAGTCACGTCACTTTTTCCGTTCTATAGAATCATAGTAATACTTTTATCAAGACTGGATACGAGAAGAGCTTACCCAGAGATTCTAAGGTCACAACGTTATGTTCCCTTCCAGTTCCGGAAGTACAAGAACTTTTGAAGGGGTTACAGGCACACCTCGACGTTGTTCTTCAATTTACGTTACAGTACCACCACCCCCCCGCCCACCCCCCACCTATCCCCCCCGGTGGGTGTCTTGGATCAGAATACTGGATGGTAAAGACTCACAAGAAATAAGGATCGACTCGATTTGACAGACCTTACCCTTTCACTCGTAGAATATTTTGGCAAAAAAGTCCCGGACCCTTCTACCCCGTCCTTCGTACTCCGTCCTTGACCACCAACCGGTCTCAGGGACGTCGGCGTTCGAAGGACCCGTCACATTACCTCGTACAAGGTCACAAAGACTTTTGGACCTTTGTTCCCTACGGTCCGTAATGATACGGAACTTCGAGAAGGTGGATTCCCAAAAATCGAAGACGTCGGGGTAAACTCCCCCCCCACACCCCACGTCTAGGTAGAGAGAGAAACAAGACGGCTTTTCAGGAGGAGGTAGGATGGAAACGAGTTCTATAGGTTTCCTCGTTTTCCGTACCACCCGAAGGACATAGGAAACGAGTCCCGATGGTCCCAGAAAAGGTCCGAAGACCACCGGAGTGAGCCTCTTGGCATGAGAACCCTAACATTCACTTCGAACAAAGTTTCATTCACTGTAAAATGCCTTACCCCTCTGTCACAGACTTGGAGAAGTCCCAGCTTAAGACCACCATAGGACCGTCAAGACAAACACCATATTAAGACTACTGTAGAGCCGAAAAGGACAACGACCACATACTAAGTGGAAAGAACCAGACTGTTCAACCAATAGTAAATAGAAACCTAAAAATCGAAGGTTTTTACATAATAAAGTGAGACTCAGTCGAGACCCTATCACTGTTATCCGGACAGAAAAGGGCCATAGTGGTACGGGATCACAATACAAGGTATGGGACTATTTAAACGGTATAAATTAGAGATTTTCTTGGGTCTCGACGAATTGTATTAACATCTCAAATAGATAAACTGTTTCCACGGACTGAGTCTCCCTCTTACTTCCGACCATGGGTCGGGTCAAGACGAGTGGTTCGATATAAGGGTGTCCAGATCTACACGGGTCTGACTCGTAGAAAAAGAGAACAGAGGTGTCTTCCCCACGGAAAGAAATCGAGCATAGTTTTAGAAGACTGTCCCCGAATTCTACCGAGATAGTCCTGAATGGAACCGGGGAGGACCCAGGAAACTTCCTACAAAAGGAAAAACTGAACTGGAAAACACAGAATGAATCTTCCCGGAAATTCCGGAAGGTCTATATTCAGGACAACAGATAAAGAAAGGGTGGGTTTGACCGAAAGCGGGTCCCAGGACCCCCTCACCCGGTTCTCGTCATGAAACAGGTACGACCTGTCGACCTGATAAGTCGATTTAACGTTCCTGATTCAAGATGTTTGAGTAGAGGAAGGACACAGGTTAGATTACGTGTGGGAGAAGGAGTCGTTTTTCTTCCGAAAACAATACACATTCATATCCTTCCTTATAGACTATTCGGTCTCTGGTTATGTGTCGGTCGTTCGTAGTTCGTGGGTACCCCCTCTGGTAAATTCATTCCTGTTTTTACACCAAAACGAGAGTGCTGGTGGTCTACTGAGACCGATACTGTTGTAGTCTGTACCAGGATCTTTATCGATGAGAACGACGACGACGTCAAAGACAACCCGTCAGGAAACGGATCTCGACGACGCACGTCGTCTTAGACTATATCTATAAGGAAAGAAGAAGGGGTCGGGGAGTGTAGTTTCCCACGGTGCTCGAAAGACAGGAACGACCGGGATTTAAAAGAGACCTTGGAACCAAGAAAAGTAGTGCCGGGAACATCGATCAAAGAAATAATTTTTCAGAAATTTTCAAGGTAGAACCTTATACCAACCAAGGACAGAGACCAACCAGGAATCTGGTAGTACTTTCATGTCTTGGTACCCCTGTTTCTTGAACCTCCGTCTCCACTCGCCAACCCTCTACAACCGTCTCTCACTAAAACCTAAAAAGTTTTCGTTGATTCCTTCAATCTTTAATTACCTCTTTAAAGAATGGGTAAGACTTTCCTTTAAGAGAAAGTGGATCTTAAAATAAGACTCAGTCTTGTTGTCAATTCCCTAAAGACACCACCAGGTCACCGATTTTCTGAGGTGCCAGCGTTCCATCCCCCGACCAAGTTAGGGACCAGTCCCTTGATCTGGGGGTACACGGTGTTGATTTCTAGGGCGGACGATGTTGATTTTTTAATTTCTAGGACGTACGACGGTGTCTCTGGAACGTGACGGTTTATTTATTTATTTGTATACAAAATTTTCCTGTAGTCAATTAAAAAAATTATCTGACTTCTATAAAAGTCTGGAAATCCCAGAGATCCTTAACTGTAGGAAAGAGTCCTTGGAGGACCCTCTCCATGCGGAAGTGTTACTCTCTTATTCGTTTACTTTTCCTTCTGTGTCCTGGACCCTTTGTCCTCTAGGATTCCCTCTGTCTCCACTTCCCTGAGGACGGTCGTTCCTGGCCCCCTCTAGGGTCCAGTCGTGTCCTTCGTTGACTTGGCTAATTTTGTCCAGTCCCGAGGTTCGTTTCGAAATTATCTTATCAAAACTCTTCTCTAAATCTGTTACCTCTTCTTAAACTTTCACGTAATCACTATTTATATATCTTTCGTTTCGCTTTTCACCGTATGAAGGACCGAATCGTCCCCTATTATGTTTATGATAACTGGATTGCTTTTAATTCTATTCTAGTACAGTTCTCATGTCCCCTAACCTTCACACACTAACACACACACGTACACACGTGCGTAGACACACACACACCATCACCACCACCTTTACCACTTTCATCCCCTCTCTACTTCTCGGTATTTCCGATTCCGTGGTCGGTCGATTATTTATTGAAGAGTTTCACTGTTCCGTTCTTTTTAATGATATTCGTACCATGACTCTATATACCTCTATATATATATCTTAGTCCGATTCAGCGAAGTCGGCACAGGTTGAGAAACGTCGAGGTGTATGCATGTGACGGTCCGAGGAGACTAGTACCCCAAGAGGTCCGTTCTTATGACTTCATCCAACGGTCAGGGAAGAGGTTCCCTAGAAGGGTTGGGTCCCTAATTTGGACCCAGAGGACGCAACGTCCGTCTAAGAAATGGTAGACTCGGTGGTCCCTTTGGGATATTTGAGATATACGTCCAAATTAAAATTTAAAAGGAAATTTTTTGGGTTTGATTTTGGATTTTTACCCTTCTCTATACTCTTACTTCCTCAGATACACTAAAAAAAGAAAAGAGATTAAACGGCATAATTATTTAACAAATGTCAAAGTTTTGTCTTTAGGTTTGGTAATTGTTCATCTAGACTTTATTTTATTGACCCGTCTTTTATAACGAGGGGACGAAGGAACCCGACCAAGTCCCCGAGAAGGGTTTACTACACGAGTCATGAGTGTATCGAAACTAGAGACTTGACGTTTCTTTGTAGGGTAAAGGAAGGACTCGTACTCATCCCGACAGACACAAGGTCAGTGTGGAGTGGGGAACTGGAGGGATCGGGAACTGTCAACATCACCCAACTTAACACAAGGAGCCTTTCTATACGGGTTGAGAATTAGGGTCCATGAACGTTTACACTGAAACAAACCTTTATTCCCGAAACGTCCATAATACAGGTACTGGAGTTCAACTTCAGTAGGATCAAAATCTGACAGAACTCAGGTCACTGGAATATTCTCTTTTCTCTTCCTTTAAACCCTGTGCTTTGTGTCTTCTCTGAGTCCCTTCTTCCGGTGCACTTCTACCTCCGTCTCTAACCTCACTACGTCGGTGTAGGTTCCGTGGTCCTCGGTGATCTTCGATTTTCTCCGTTCCCACCCTAGGAGGGGATCTTTTAAAATCTCCCTCGAACCGAGACGGTTGTGGAACTAGAGTCTGAAGACCCGGAGTCTAGACACTATCTTGGGCAAACACTAGTAGGGATCCCGTCGGGATCCTTTGTTATTTCGTGTATCTCCGTCTACTTACTCTTCGTTCGGAAACTCAGACGCCACACTCAAAAAGTCCAGGAGAAGAGTAGTTTGTTTGCAAACGACTCGAGGACTACAAAAAGTCCGCGACGTGACCCGGAGCTCCAACCTCTACTCTTGAATCTCCGTCTCCGCGAACCGGTACACGACACCAGGTACAGTTTCGTAAACCCGAAGTAGAGGACTTGGTCTTGTTCGGAGACTTTCCAATATTCTACTCAGACCACGAAACCTTTTTCTTGAACCTCGTCTTCCGTCATCCCTCTTCCCTAAAACCACCCTTGGACCCTTTACATCAATCCTGGTCACAAAAGTTTACACCTCACAACCTGGGAAGTAACTCCTCTGAACCCATCCTCTCCGGACAGGACAGACTTTTGTAAGTAGTCCGGATAACAAAAGTATTATATTTACTATTCGCTAGGGTAGTACTCTTTTGGAACCCATCACCTTAAGATATTTTCTACCGTACTGTTTTACAACATCCCACTACCTAAGACTTTCTAATTAGTGTCATGTGGAGGATAAAAGACTCATAAATACATGGTATGGTTCACGAAAAATGACAATGAAGTGAATTAAGAGATCGTCAGGACACTCCTCTCATGATAATGACGAAAATGAAATCAGTACTTATCAACTCCGAATCTAAACCCAGTTTAGTGTGTCAATCCGTCTCCACCTTGAGTTGAGCTCACTGAAATGAGGAATCGGTAAGGGGTCATAAAGTGAGGGAAATTTTTTTTAAGTAAATAAAGAAAGTTTAGATAACATCAATTAAATGGTACACAATTAAAGACGATACATTGTTTCACTGAGTCAGTATGTGATATATGTGAAAAATTATAAGAAAAGGTAATACCAAATAGTATTCTATAACTTATATCAAAGAACACGATAAGTCATCCTCGAACAACAAACAGGTCGGATATATATAATCAAACGGAGACGATTGGGGTTTGAGGGTTAGGAAGGGAGGGAGTGGGGAGACGTTAATGTTCAGATACGAGACACAAACACTCAGACAAAATATCAATACAAGTAAACAAAATATAAAATCTAAGGTGTATCTTCACCATAGTCTACCATAAACAGAAAGGGAAAGACTAAGGTAAATCATACTCTTAAAGATCTAGGAAAGTACAACGACGTTTATCGTAATAAAGAAGAAAAACACCGACTCATTATAAGGTAATATATATCTGTATAAAGTAAAGTTTATATATTAAAGTATATACATATATATAGAAGAAATAGTTAAGTAGATAACTACTTGTAAATACAACAAAGTTACTGAAAAGATAACACTTATCACGACGACAATTGTATCCCCATGCACATAGAAAAACTTAATGTCAAAATAGACCCATATATGGGTCCTCACCCTAACGACCTAGTATACCTTTGACATTAAAATCAAAAAACTCCTTGGAAGTATGAAAAAAGGTGCCACCGACGCGGTTAAATGTAAAGGTGGTTGTCATAAAGTGAGGGAAACTTCAAATCAAACTACCGGTCTTTAACATTCTTACACTTACTACCGTCACTGTCAGTCAGACCCACCTCGCTCTAGCTACACTCCCGACAAAGTTTTCTGAACAACTGTTTAGTTTGGTCCTTTCCGTTTCCCTTTTCTCATTGAACCCTACGTTCTTTTATATAATAGGTGTGAAAAAAGAAAGACGAAACTTTTATAATATAAATCCTAAAAAACAAAGTTTATCTCAAAACATATTAGTTGAGTTATGTTAGATATATTTTGTCAAGTGATATCAAACACCATATTGTAGACTCGATATCTTGTCTATATTAAAGTACGTTGACATAAGTAGTCACTTAAAACATCACTTCTACTATATTTTGAGTTCATTAGTGTGTACTCAAAGAGAGGACATACCAATCTGAAGATATCTTACATATTTATCTAATTATGTAAAATGTGTCATGTCAACACATAGTAGTTTATGGGAGTTGACGTTTTGTTCACACTAAAAAAAGAGGTAAATTGAAGTAAACTCCTTTAGAGACCGTGAATAAAATTCGGTACAAATTATTCACGGACATAACGAAAAGATCCCGACGTATTATTTCATGGTGTCTGATCCACCGAATTTGTTGTTGTCTTTCTATAAAAGAGGGTCAAGACTTTGGACTTTCAGGTTCTAGTTTTACAGTCGCCCAACCAAAAGAAGACTCCGGAGAGAGGGACCGAACTTCTACCGACGGGAGGACGATACAGAAACGGAAGAAGAGACACGAAAACACAGGTTTAGAGGAAGAGAATATTCCTATGTTCAGTACAACGTAATACTAGGTGGGTTTTCTGGAATAAAATTGAATTCTTAAGGAAATTTCTGGAATAGAGGTTTAAATCAATAATCCAACCACGTTTTCATTAACGTCAAAGTTAGGTACTTAGTAAAATTGATCTGAGTTTGTGTAGAAATAATTAGTTTTATCCTTAGTAATGTTAGTTGTGTAAAAACGATTACTCTTTATAAGGATATCACATTTTTAGGTAAGAAGTCCTAAGTTGGTTGAGAACCTTTCGTAAAAGACGTAGGACGACCAACACCTTCGCAAAATGGACACTTTTCAACAGCTCTACGAACTTCTTCCCCATCGGTCAACCGTTCTCTAGTACATTTATATCACCTATTTTGTTTGAAAATCGGATTAAACAAGTTGAGAACTTCACAACCGACACGTCACATACCAACCCGAAACAAAACCTTTTCTTAACCTGGGTAAGACCACTGGTTACGGTCGACGTCAGTAACATCAAAAGCCACGTAGAGTAGCTAAACGACTCGTATAAAGAGTGAACACTAACAAAGAGGCCCTAAGTCTTTCGACATCACCTAGACTGCCCGTCGTCTGGCGGTCACTGGTACTTGAAAAAGACCACGTTTAAACCGAAACCCTCCACGAAACCTTGAAGAAGGGTCAGGTTGATGACTCGACAAGTAGTGACCAGCAGTTTACTTTAGGTGAAAAGTGACGTACAATGTTGGACTAACTCTTTACCAAGTAACAAAGACGTTTCTTATTCTCTTCTGTGAAGTTTTGTTGTCAAAATTTTTAAAAGTCAGTCGAGTATTCCGTACGTGAGTAACTCGAAAAAGTGGAAAGGTTAAACGAAGTTTACGGTTCACTACCATCTTACCAGCTACAACTCAAGAAACCGTTGAACACATCAACATTCTCCTAGTCGAAACCATTACCGAGAGTCAGTTAACAACAGTTGAAGACTCCCGACCGGCGATACGAGGAGTAGAAGTTCCGAGAGTAGAGGAAACGTTTTGAAGAACTTGATAGTGACGTGACATACAAACAATCGTCAAGGACCCGGTTTCCGTAATAACTACAACGCTCAACAGAGACAACGAAATACTGGGTAAAACTTGAGCTTAATCTTTTAGCGAGTTTAAACGAAAAACAAATTGTAGTAAAGGTATCAGATTTTATTTACATTTTATTTATCGTTCATCATTCAGTAATCGGTTTTTTTTTTCATTTCGTTCTTTACGTGTAATTTTACTACGTATTGTTGGTGTAAATGAATTCCATAAGGTTTTAGTTTACCGTTTAAAGATGTTACGTTTTTGGTGTCAATGAAAACGTGATTGAAAGACTCCAAGTCCCCCAATTCTGAAGTTGTACTTAAATCCATCTTCTGTCAAATCCATCGGGCATCATACCAGGTTCTCGTGTTTCAAGTCTCGGTATAAGTGCGACATCCTTCGGCAAAGAACTCTACTATCCTAGGTCAACGAGTCCGGTAAGTCTGTTAGTCTTGTCTCGGTTTTCACTGAAGTGACACCCTGTGAATCACTCCAATGGAGGGAGAAGGAATAATACACCGGACAAAGGGTCCCAATCTCTCTCTAAAGTCAGTAAGAAACCGTAATGACGACCGGTACCCCTGGAGATGTAGACTATAAAATTTCTCTACTCTTGTACCCACCCACCTCCAACTTTCATAAACAAATCTATGTTCATGTGTCTGTCCGACTTACTTTACCACACTAGAGTCTCCCACACACCTTTGACCGTTTTTGAAACCTCCAGTCACGAGACTCTGAAGATCTTGATACAGAGGAAGAGGGATCACGTTGTGACAGATACTTTCCAGTGACGGGTAAGTAGTTAAACTGTAGTACCTTCTTTTCGACGGAAGTTAGAACAAAAAGGAATATACACTGAGTCTCAAGTAAATAATTCCCTTTTACGACACCTCCATGTACATACAAAGGATTATTTGTTTCACTCTTCCTTAAAAAAACGATGTATAACAAATTAATTTTGTGTAACGGTTGACTAATCGAGACATTATTTTGTTTAGTCCCATTGTTGAAAGGTAATAAATTTTTAGGATGGGACAGAGGGGTCATCTCCATAAGAAGACGAGGTATAGGTTACTTACCCGAAAATAAATGGGAGTGAAAACCGGAGTGTGACTTCTCAGAGTTTAGACATAGACGGTGGATCTTAAAAGGGGATTCGAAGTATTCAATTAGTGGTCAAGAGAGATCCGGAACGGTAAACTGACGAGACATCCTTCGAATGTGAGAATATATATCACATGGTTATACATGGTTTATGCATGGTTTCAGTTGAAGAAAAAATTTTACATAAAATAACTTCATATCAACTAAATGTATCAACATAATTTAAAGACGATAGGTCACTTCACTGTCAATGTGTGTGTGTGTGTGTGTGTGTGTGTGTGTGTGTGTGTGTGTGTGTGCAAGAACAAACATAAGAAAAGGTAATACCAAAAAGTGTCCTATAACTTATATCAAGGGTCACGATATGTCCTCCTGGAATAACAAATAGGTAAAGGATATATTATCAAATGTAGACGATTAGGGTTTGAGGGTTTTTTCACTTGAAGGACACAGGGAGTCTTTATGACGAGTAGGAGATGTACGCGGTAAGAACAAGTACTTTGCATGAGTTTCTTGAATCTCTATGTGAACGAGCGGAGAGTACGGAGTAGAGGGTATTAATCTGGGGGTTATGATGATTGAGATGCAGAATTTATGTGTAGGACCGATCCGAAAGGAGAAGGAAGAGAATGTAAATCTAAGGTCGGTAGAAAGGGGGTTCGGATAATGTAAACGAAGGGGTCCACAGAGGGACAGAGGACAGAGTGAAAAAAGAGGAAAGGAACCTAGGTTTTAGATATCTGTGTAAAGTCGAAGGAATCGGTTGTAAGGTCCGAGGGTAGGACCCGAACTAGTGAATCGGTTGTAAGATAGGACTTTGTGTCGGAAAGGATTTGATCGGCAAACAACGAAATTACATCGGGCCTACAAGGGGTCGAACGTCAGTACTCGAGAATACGTATACGTTTGAGAGTGAAGAGAACGTTCGTAATGAGGGAACCCTACGGACGTCGCCGAGGGTGTCGAACCGGAGCCACGAGAAAGACACCAAATACCGTATAACACGTGCAGGAAGTGAAGTGACCAGATGACTCCACTCGGTGAAAGGAATAGACAGAGTATGTAGTCTAAAGGTCAAGGAATGCGGATTCCTGTCAAAAGAAGTGGAGATACGGAGATCACAGATCAGTTAGTCACGGAAATTCATATAACTTATTTATTTACACTTTCACGAAAGTTTTCAAAGTTTAGACCACCTTCATATCCCTTAGAAAAATATTTGTATAGGGAATTTGTAGATATTACTTGATAACAAAATAACATTCTTCTGGTCACTTTAGTCTCAATATTCGAAGTCCACGGTTAGACACAGATTTTACCCCGGTCACTATGATAGATTCGGTCAACACTCTTAGTTGATACTATTACACCCTTTTTAAATAAAGATTTGGGATTTATGGTAAGATACTTTTGTACTCAAATTGTGGTTGATACCAGTTCAGAAAGATTTTGATATAGGTGGATAGATGGACAACTATAGATATGTATAAACATATATGTGTCTATGTACATAAAAAACATGAAACAGGACGAACTGACAAATTTTTAACTAGTAGTGGTAGACACATTATAAGGGAGTTCACCACTAAGTCACTGAAGGAATAAAAGTTTTCTCTCGTCACAAAAAGCATTCTAATCTAATCCAATTGTTCAAGAAATTGTACATAAACTAGTCCATGGACGAGTAGTATATAATTACGTTTATTTGTATCTTAATAGATTATTTTAAGTTGGACAAGAGTTTTTTATTTCCCTTCTTTAACTTAGGACAAATCCATTTTCGGTCTTTTTAGTCACTAACTCACTGAACTCGAGTACAAAATTAAAATGGAACTTTCTTGGTTATTCAAAACGGGTTTAAAAATCCATAAAACTCTCTTACACCCTTAATCGTGACTAAAACTTATATCTTTACTTTTTTGTCGAGGAGATAGGTGAGGTATTCTGTAAAAGATAAAAAGGTGTACCATGCATCTTTCACGAGTTATTAATCCCACTGGTATGGAGGGTAAAACAAGTCTTGTCAGGACCCTACCGGAAAACAGATCTATCTTAATTATTTCGTAGAGAGAGGAAGAGATTTGACAGGCAAACCTACTATTTAGGGTGGGAGTCATGAATAACTTACTTACTTGCTTACTTGAGGATCGAAGTTAGTTGATCTCCTTTGTTTCTTCCATTTGTAAAGTTGTTATTGTAAGACGTAATGTAATAGGTCACAACAAAATGACCCCTCGAAATAGTGGGTGTTTCTTTGTAAGTCCAAAAGATTATATCTTCTTCATCTTTCTACGGAGAATAACGGAGTCAAGAGAAGATAAAAGTGAATTGAAAAAGGTAATTTTTTAATTGTATCACTAGACCGCCCTGTCTGGTTACCTCGGTAGTTCCAAGACCTCTACGTCACTGACAACACCGTCTTAGTCTCTCTGGGATGTCAGTGGTCTGCAGTCTCAATAAAAGTATAGTACACACTAAATTTGATTGGACTACTACTCTAAATATCGTGAATTTTTTAAATAAAATAACTTCGTATCAACTAAAAATTACAACACAATTAAAGACGACGACGATTCAAAGAAGTCAGTAATGACTGAGACACGTTGGGGTGTCTACCGTCGGGTGGTCCGAGGGGACAGGGACCCTAAGGGGTCCGTTCTTGTGTAAAGGAAGAGGTCACGTACTTTCACTTTTCACTTTCACTTCGGTGAGTCAGTACAGGCTACCAATCACTGAGGTACCTGACGTCGGATGGTCCGAAGAGAAGGATACCCCAAAAGGTCCGTTCTCACGACCCCACCCAACGGTAACGGAAGGAGACACTTAAAGATGACGAGTCGTTTTACTAAGTCAATATGTGTATACAAAAAAGTATAAGAAAAGGTAATACCAAATAGTGTCCTATAATTTATATCAAAGGACACGATATGTCATTCTCGAACAACAAATGGGGAAGAGAAACGCTGGGGTACCTGACGTCGTACGGTCCGAAGGGACAGGTAGTTGTTGAGGGCCTCGAATGAGTCTGAATACAGGTAACTCAACCACTACGGTAGGTTGGTCGAGTAGTAGACAACAGGGGAAGAGGAGGACGGAAGTTAGAAAGGGTCGTAGTCCCAGAAAAGGTCACTCAGTCAAGTGTAGTCCACCGGTTTTATACTCTCAAAGTCGAAGTTGTAGTCATGAAGGTTACTTATAAGTCCTGACTAAAGGAAGTCCTAACCGACCAACCTAGAGGAACGTCAGGTTCCCTGAGAACTCTCAAGTTTTCGTAGTTAAAAAGTCGGGAGTCGAAAGAAATATCAGGTTGAGAGTGTAGGTATGTACTGATGACCTTTTTGGTATCGAAACTGATCTGCTTGTAAACAACCGTTTCATTACAGAGACGAAAAATTATACGACAGATCCAACAAGTATCGAAAAGAAGGTTCCTCGTTCACAGAAACTTAAAGTACCGACGTCAGTGGTAGACGTCACTAAAACCTCGATACCAGAATCAAAAGACTTACTACTCCAAAAAAAACAAACAAACAAAAAAAATTAACCTCCGATTAATGAAATGTTATAACCAAAAACGGTATGTAAGTGTACTTAGTCGGTACCCACATGTACACAAGGGGTAGGACTTGGAAGGAGGGTGGAGGGAGGGGTAGGGTAGGGGTCCCAGTAGGGTCACGTGGTCAGGACTCGTGGGACAGAGTACGTAACTTGGACCTGACCGCTAGACAAAGTGTATACTATTATACGTACAAAGTTACGATAAGAGAGTTTAGTAGGGTGGGAGCGGAAGAGGGTGTCTCATGTTTTCAGACAAGAAATGTAGACACAGAGAAAACGACGGAGCGTATATCCCAGTAGTAATGGTAGAAAGATTTAAGGTACATATATGCAATTATATGACATAACCACAAAAAGAAAGACTGAATGAAGTAATAGATATTATCCGAGGTCAAAGTAGGTGGAGTAATCTTGACTAAGTTTACGTAAGAAAAATTACCGACTCATTCTAAGGTAACACATATATATGGTGTCGAAAGAATAGGTAAATAGACGACTACCTGCAGATCCAACGAAGGTACAGGACCGATAACATGTGTCACGACGTTACTTGTAACCCCATGTACACAGAGAAAGTTAAGAACAAAGAAGCGACACATATGGGTCGTCACCCTAACGACCCAGTATACCGTCAACAATAAGGAACCTTCCTTTCAATACTGGTTGGATCTATCGTATAAGTTTTCGTCTCTGTAATGAAACGGTTGTTTCCAGGTAGATCAGTTCCGATACCAAAAAGGTCACCAGTACATACCTACACTCTCAACCTGACACTTCTTTCGACTCGTGGTTTCTTAACTACGAAAATTTGACACCACAACCTCTTCTGAGAACTCTCAGGGAACCTGACGTTCCTCTAGGTTGGTCAGGTAGGATTTCTTCTAGTCGGGACCCACAAGAAACCTTCCTTACTACGATTTCGACTTTGAGGTCATGAAACCGGTGGAGTACCCTTCTCAACTGAATAATCTTTTCTGAGACTACCACCCTCCCTAACTCCCGTCCTCCTTTTCCCCTACTGGCTCCTACTCTACCGACCTACCGTAGTACCTGAGCTACCTGTACTCAGACTTACTTGAGACCCTCTACCACTACCTGTCCCTCCGGACCGCACGACACTAAGTACCCCAGTGTTTCTCAGCCTGTGTTGACTCACTGACTTGACTTGACTTGACTACCGTCAAGATAAAGGTCAAAAAATTCCGTAGAGGTGTGACAAGAGGTATCACCGATATGATCAAACATAAGGGTGTTTGTCACATTCTCCCAAGGAAAAAGAGACGTGGGAGAGGTCGTAAATAACAAACATCTGAAAAACTATCGTCGGTAAGACTGGCCGTCCTCTACCATGGAGTAACACCAAAACTAAACGTAAAGAGACTATTACTTACAACTCAAAATTCGGTTGAAAAGTGAGAGGAGAAAGTGAAAGTAGTTCCCCGAGAAATCAAGAAGAAGTGAAAGACGGTATTCCCACCACAGTAGACGTATAGACTCCAATAACTATAAAGAGGACCGTTATAACTAAGGTCGAACACGAAGTAGGTCAGGTCGTAAAACACACTATATGAGACGTATATTCAATTTGTTCGTCCCACTGTTATATGTCGGAACTGCATGAGGAAAGGGTTAAACCTTGGTCAGACAACAAGGTACAGGCCAAGATTGATAACGAAGGACTGGACGTATGTTTAAAGAGTCCTCCGTCTAGTCCACCAGACTAGAAGGGTAGAGGTTCAAACACCCCTAGGTGTGTCAGTTTCCGAAACCACATCACTTATTTCATCTTTGTCTACAAAAAGACCTTGAGAGAACCAAAAAACTACTAGGTCGTCTACAACCGTTAAACTAGAGACCAAGCAGACGGAAAAGATTTAGGTCGAACTTGTAGACCTTCAAATGCCAAGTACATGTACTCACGTTAACACGTCATCAAACTCGTAAGAAACCGTAACGGAAAGAAACCCTAACCTTTCTTTTGACTGGAAAAGGTCAGGACACCGACCCAAATAAGACAAACAGCAAACCGGCAAGGTAAAGTCTTGTGACCTTTACACCCTTTTGTTCAGGAAATTCCACATATTTTATTTGTGGACGATGGGGAAACCCTCTTAACGGTCTTTACTTACGTGTACTATCTTCGAAAAACATCCTCTGACAGCCTGAGGAAACCGTCGTCTAGATCCGTCCGACCCGTCACGACAACTTCGGGAGAGGAGGTCTGTCTCACACTAAGTTTGGGACGGTAATCGCAATCGTCTTCGACAGTCAGGTCCCGGGGACGACACCGACGTTTTTGGGGAGACTTCGACACCCGTCACCGACGGTCCATAAATGAATTGTGGGAGGTCAGTCTGTTTCCTTTCAAATACCCTTATCTAGGATGATTCCCTTGTTTACGGATTCCCTTATCTCCTTCGATTAATTCCCCTTTTAGACTTTGGACGACCCTAAAGTAAAGGAATTCACGAGGCCTGTGAGCTTGACCGAATGGACCAGGACGACGACAGTAGAACACCAGGATGACACCCACATTTAGGGGGGGTTTACAGCAGGAGCCGTAAACTCTTTTGGGTGACCCTGTCTATCACATTACCTTAGAGGTTGGACTTTGGTCTCTGACGGTCTGTTATGTCTACCTCGGGAGTTGATTCTTCCTCCGCCCTGTGGTCCAGTAGAATGAAAATACACCTAAGACTTGTTACAAGTAAGGGTCTTCGGCTTTGTCTCTGAATCTTACCACCAACGGTCTCGATCCCTACCCCCTTTACTCCTCTACGACCAGGTTCCCTTACTTGAAGACCAATATTACATTCAAGACCCCTCGAGTACATGTCTTACCACTGATATCAATCTTTATGACACAACATGTCAGTATGAAACGATTCTCTCATCTAGAATTTCACAAGAGTGGTGTGTTTGTGTTTTACCGTTGAAGCGCTCCAATACCCACAGAATGACTTGAACTGACGCCACGGGCGAAATGTTACGTATGTATACAGTTTGGTGGTGTAACCTCGACAGACGGGAAGTATCCCCTGTGTGCCCCCGTTTCAGACACCTCGACCCAGACGTCTGTCGTGCGACCCGATTCCCGCCTGGTCCGGTCCGGGTCCACATTCAAGTGGACCATCCTGTCCCCAGTCTAAGAGGTACCTCCGGCGGTCACCCACTGACAGAAGACCGAGACGGACTGTAGAGTTTAGCAGTAATTCTTGCAGTGAAGTGGATGTTTCTCCGAGTGCACTCATTCTCCAGAAGACTCGAGGACTTGTTTATGGTCATAGAAAGGTTGAAGAATACACCTGAGACCAAAAATTTCTCTCTCTCGGAAAGTAAGACAGTAAACTCTAGTAAAACCAGAGTACATCGTACCGACTCACAGTACAATGTTTATTGAAGGGCAACGAACAGAACTATCACACTGTTTCACTTGTAAACAATCCTGCTATCCAGGACTCCTTCCTTTCCATCTCACCAATGTTGGACCCGATCCGTATGTCTCCCTGAGTCGAGAATCACCAACGAAACAGTGACAAATCTGGAAAAGAATAGTCAAGTCAAGTCAAATCAGCGAGTCAGCACAGGCTGAGAAACGCTGGGGTACTTAGGGTCGTACGGTCCGGAGGGACAGGTAGTGGTTGAGGGCCTCAAGTGAGTGTGAGTGTAGGTAGCTCAGTCACTACGGTAGGTCGGTAGAGTAGGACCCAGCAGGGTAAGAGGAGGACGGGGGTTAGGAAGGGTCGTAGTCTCAGAAAAGGTTACTCAGTTGAGAAACGTACTCTACCGGTTTCATGACCTCGAAGTCGAAATCGTAGTAAAGAAGGTTTCTTTAGGGTCCCAAGTAGAGGAAGTCTTACCTGACCAACCTAGAGGGACATCAGNACGCTGGGGTACTTAGGGTCGTGCGGTCCGGAGGGACAGGTAGTGGTTGAGGACCTCAAGTGAGTGTGAGTGTAGGTAGCTCAGTCACTACGGTAGGTCGGTAGAGTAGGACCCAGCAGGGTAAGAGGAGGACGGGGGTTAGGAAGGGTCGTAGTCTCAGAAAAGGTTACTCAGTTGAGAAACGTACTCTACCGGTTTCATGACCTCGAAGTCGAAATCGTAGTAAAGAAGGTTTCTTTAGGGTCCCAAGTAGAGGAAGTCTTACCTGACCAACCTAGAGGGACATCAGGTTCCCTGAGAGTTCTCAGAAGAGGTTGTGGTGTCGAGTTGCGTAGTTAAGAAGCCGCGAGTCGGAAGAAGTGTCAGGTTGAGAGTGTAGGTATGTACTAGTACCCTTTTTGGTATCGGAACTGATCTGCCTGATCTGAATCAGCCGTTTCATTACAGAGACGAAAAATTATATGGAAGATCCAACCAGTATTGAAAAGAAGGTTCCTCATTCGCAGGAAATTAAAGTACCGACACCAGTGATAGACGTCACTAAAACCTCGGGGTTTTTTATTTCAGACTGTGACAAAGGTCACAAAGGGGTAGATAAAGGGTACTTCACTACCCTGGTCTACTGTACTAGAAGCAAAAGACTTACAACTCGAAATTCGGTTGAAAAGTGAGAGGAGAA
Organism: Capra ibex; assembly: GCA_006410555.1. Classification (NCBI taxonomy): domain Eukaryota; kingdom Metazoa; phylum Chordata; class Mammalia; order Artiodactyla; family Bovidae; genus Capra; species Capra ibex. The sequence continues at coordinate 523,975 of SJYO01022710.1, read as the reverse complement.
AGTGAAAGTAGTTCTCCGAAAAATCAAGGAGAAGTGAAAGACGGTATTCCCACCACAGTAGACGTATAGACTCCAATAACTATAAAAAGGACCGTTAGAACTAAGGTCGAACACAAAGAAGGTCAGGTCGCAAAGAGTACTACATGAGACGTATATTCAATTTATTCGTCCCACTGTTATATGTCGGAACTGCATGAGGAAAAGGACAAACCTTGGTCAGACAACAAGGTACAGGTCAAGATTGACAACGAAGGACTGGACGTATGTCTAAAGAGTTCTCCGTCCAGTCCACCAGACCATA